>JAHWFP010213199.1:18568-28739 GCA_023313725.1 Lithobius niger
TTTTTTTTTTTGCTTTTTAAGCATTTTAAACGTCGTTATATGCTCATAAAAAAATTAGCCCTCGTATTTTATAGATTTATTTAATATACATTATAATCAACAATCATTATAATTATTAATTATCATATAAGTTACCCACCTACCGCACGCGCCGCATGCGTGCGACTAAACCTGAGTTGAGCGCGCGAACACTCATAAATGGGGAATTCTCGGGCACAAAGTCACGCCCACAAAGCTGTTTTTAGATTTAGAAAGATTAGTTGTTAGAATGGGGAGATTAGAATTAGAATTAGATTTTAGAAGAGATAAAAGTACTTTACAATTAATTAATTTTATTAATGATTAAATTTCAGGAGAAAAAAAGATTTTAAGAACAAAAGATTAAAAAAAAAGTAAAATACTTTTACTACGACAGGAGTTTGTTTATAGAACGAGAACGGCCGCTTGTTTTGGGAAGACGGCCAGTATCGTGCATGTAGGAGTGGGGGGATATTGACCATACCCTCTTCGCAAAATGTCATTTCTATAAAAAAAAAAATTTTTTAAATGGCCTTCTTGTACCGACATTTGCAGGTACGCCAGTAACTGAAAAGGGACAAAAAGCCTAAAAGGCCTAATAGAGCAAAAAAGGCTAAGAAAGGGACAGCCTTTTAACCTTTTACTAAAAGTTACCCCTGCCCTTCCGGGGTCTGTACACGCTGCTGATGACCGCCAATGATTGAATCAAGTTCACGTAAAAAAAGCTATTGTCGAGTCTGTTAAAATGGAAGCTTACATTATAATTTTAAATCCAGCGCTAGCTATATCACTTCGTTCGCTCGGTCCATTAATTAGCATTGTGTTATAACTGGATAGCATCCCAGTTTTTTTTTAACGTTTTATTATAAACAATTTTGTTGAATTTTTAACGTTTTGTTTATATTACGTGCAGTGACTTTAGTTTGAACAAACAAATTCAAACTACCGAAAGTCGTATTAAAAAATTGAACAGTCAATCCACTGCGCACCCTCCTCCTCCTGCCCTCCGCCGCCCAAAAAAAGAATGGCCAGACGTCAAAAACTAAATCTTTTATTCGTAAGTACGCATAGACTTAAAAAAACCGACTTGGTACTTATACAAAACCCAAAACCAAACAAAAGGATGCTTTTAAATTGACTAAATTAAACACCTGTTTGATGTCGATGTTTTGGAAGAGAAATCGTCCTTGGCGCTTGTTTTCACTGCAGTGTTTAGGCGGAAATAATACTTCGCGCCAAATTTCTCCTCACTGTAGTGACGTTTGTGACCCTCCTTTTCCAGCCAATCAGCGTGCTTAGGGAAAGCTAGGGCGACTCGAGTTAATGCGACAGCGGGTACACGGTCGTTCTTAAGTCGATTTGACCTCCTTATATCGACTTGAGAAGGTGGATTGAGTGAAGTCGACGTGAAGTCGCTTTGACGTGGATACACGGTCCTTCTTAAGTCGACTTGAACTCACATCGACTTCAACTCACGTCGACTTGAACTTAAGTCGACTTGAGATAGTACCGTGTACCCTCGGGTCAATATGCTACGATTGGGGTAGTACGTTCTTCGTGCTTTCACTTCAGTGCAACTCTTAGACGACGCGTCTTGAATGCTACGAGAAACCGAGCCTTAAAGGCACAAAACTCCCTCCGGTGTATTTGAACAGTTTTCCTCGATAAATTACCGGAAATAGTTTTATATGTATTTATTTACCTTTTATTTGATCGTCTAAGGTTACGATCCCGATGACAGATGTGGCGCGTGTACGCTAGTAGGCTTCTTTTTTACCAATCGGCCCGAAGAGTATCTCACTCCCGCCAAAACGCTTCTCGGGCTACTTTCAACGGTGACGTCACGCGATGTTTACATGCCTAGTCAGTGACGTAGTGATTCATCGTGCACTTCAAGTCACGTGACTGGCCGCTTCTGAGTGAAAGCCAATCCTCGACGCACGCAGCTTCAATCCCAGTTTATCTTGTTCTGAGCTTATCAGGAGAAATGGCGAGTGATGAACGCATTTATCTTTTCCACCAAGTAGATTTCCCACCGAATCGGTAAAGAAAAGTGCAAAACGAGAATTAGATCGACACTTAGGTTTATACTATGTTTACCTCAAGAAACTAGGAAAGAAGGGGTGGGGCACGGTGATGGACAAAACCAAAGGCGGAGAAGAAATTAAATTGCGGATTGTGTTTCAGACGTAAATTGTAGCAGACGTAAGGCCTAAGGGAAAAAACGTTTAGCTGCAGTACCAATTAAATTACAACTAGATCGGTCGGGAGGATCTTTCTTTTTTTTTTTCTTGATGGTATACTTAAAACAGACCCAATTTTATGCCTTTTATTTAAGCTGTTTCTGTACAGTAGTGCCGTGTTTGATGCCCGCATAAATACTAAACCCTGAAGTCACAAATTAGACTGCAAGGGGAAAAAAAAACATAACGGTCGGGAGAACCCTGTTCGAAGAAGGGTGGGGGGAGGGTAAAAACACCTCCCCCCCCCCTTCCCCAAGCAATACATACATGCCTCCTTGAAATCGACTATAAATTAATGCAACATAGTCGGCAACGATAGGACGTAAATTTCGACATCAACACAGAATAAAGACCACAGAATCTTTTATTTGCTCAACTTTGTTCAAATAAAACTAATGTGTGAGTATCATACCGCAGCAACAGACAGAAGTCGTTGATGATTATAACGTGCAGTCATCACTCCAGTGCTTGTTTACTTTTTAGCATTCGTACGATGTGTCATATAACGTGGCCGGAAATGAGTATGATCTAGCGTCGGATGTGTCGTCATGCTTGCTTCAGAGAGCAATGCGCTACGCGGTCGAATGAACTATATTTTAGCGCAGTTGACGTATGAGTAAAGCGGCCAGGACGGAGGGATTTATGTGCCTTTAAGCCTTTTACATACAGGAAGTCTTGACCATAAACGCAACGCCAACCTTACTATTGCCAAAAGTTGCATCAGTATTGACCTTGTCGGCAATCCCTCTCCAGACAGAAGAAAATTTTGTGCGAAGCGATGCGTACTACGTGGCGTGCAGCCACGAGCAGCCAGTCTGTTTAGGGGTTTAAAGGCGTATTTTCTCAACGAACCACATTTGCGTTCTCGCAGCTATAGTTTAGTTTCGATGGCATAGGTAACGTTTGCTATGGTAACAACGCCTCTGACTTCTTTTGGGTAAATGCTTGCAATAGTTGGACAATCCGTGACCCAAAAAAATGTCCTACGTAGGAAACAACTTTCCTCGACACTTTTGAGCTATCATTATTGACTGTTTTCGTTGCTGTAACCACCACCATGTTTGAATTTATTATTAAGGCGCGTTTATGCACCGTCTCGCAAAGTAAATTTTTTCGCTCACTAGATTTTATTCGATTAATACTAAATCTGCCTGCTGCTTCTCGCATTTACCGGAGCATGCGGCTTTCGATATGGCTGTACGTAGAAACCATGACAACGATGCTGATGCAGGCCTTTCCCTAGTCCCGCACGACACGAAGTACGATGCCTGTGCACGACAGCGTCGATTTATGACAACAAGAAAACAATTTTTACCGCAGTACAAGACGATGGACTGATTTTTGAATACCAGCATTCAATGGTTTATTTTCGATTCGGTTGAAATTGACGCCATGTCGTATTTTGAATTCTCGCAGCGAATAGCTATTTATTCTAATCACTGCTAGAAGCTGTTCTTTGATTTTGAAAATAGCGAGAAATGACAACAATGTTGCGGCAATGTTTAAAATTACTGTTGCACTTTGTTCTTTGCCTTTTTTGTTATTTATAATATGATATATTTAGTTGTGAATATTCGCATTCATTTAGTAGAAACGGGAAACTAATCGTAAACAAATAACGGTTGACGATTAGAAACAGCGAGCGAGAAAGTCTTGTTGGATAAACGCGCCCTAAAGGCGCGTTCACGCAACGACTCGTCTTTGCATTCTCGTAGCTGAAATTTAATCGCGTTGGCAAAGGTGTCGTTGTCATGGTAACAACGCTTCCTGGATTAACTAAATCCGGCATCGTTTGAGCAAATATTTGCAGTCTTATAATTCGTGACAGTAAGATAATGAATTCCTCCTGACGAAACAATTTTCCCAATCGCCTCTAAACTCATTCATTGACTCATTTAGTTGCGAGCTGGCAGAGCTAAAACCGCCGCCATGTTGGAATTTCAGATAATTTCTCGCTTCCAGCTGCGATAATGGAAAGGCGAGATTTTAGCGGAAATACTCCCTTAGCATTTTTGAGAGTGAATCATCGGTCGCGTAGAAGATTTTTCTCAATTTAAACAAGCTTTTCAGACTTTTACATTTTGCACAATTTTCCTATTAATGGGAATCGCTGCTCGTTTTATACTTTTCAGTTGTAATTATTTGGAAGGACTACTTTTCACGCTATTGACTTAATTCACTTTCCTATCGATCCCTTTCGTCGTTCCGGTTCAAATATCATAACGAAAACGTGCGCAAACGCTTATTTAATTTTAAAAAGAATTATTAAAACACGTTGAAACGCTACTCACAGCCATAGTGAGGCCGACGCCATACTGCGAGATGAGAGTGCAACAAGAAAACGTGATTTGGATCATAACATTAGTGAATGGACATTATCTCTGACCGAACAAGTTTTGGGTCGAGGTTTCTGATGTGATATGTCTAGCCGCAGCGAGCGCGGTAGCACGAGAAAGACACATAATTTGGATAAAATGGCCATCGTTTTCGTGAACAGGAACCTTGACTTACTTTAATGTAGCAGATAAGTTGCGTATAAAAAGCCTTAAAATCTGCAAATTTGACGTAGTTCTTCCAAATAATTTCCCTTTTAGTTAAGCAGCTAACAATTAATTCCAAACTCTTCTTCAAACACTAACTTCAAATATGTCTTTCCGAAAAAGCAAATCTTTAATGACACAACAACAAAAAATTGGTTTTCAGAGGTAAAAAAAAAAAATCTCGACATACATTTCGGCAACCTATTTGTCCAAAGGTCATTTGGTCGTCTAATTTTCTTAACGACATGTTCAGGGTCCAATATCCTCATATCTCCTTTACCCTCAGAATCGGGTAACCGCGCGTATTTAAACCATCGTCACATCTTCCACTCTTAATCTGGACCTGTTGACCAGATTTCCGCGTATTAAAATCAACATGGAACATGACCATTGTTAATATCATTTCGAGATACACCAGTCACCGGTAATGGAAAGGGGTTTGTGTGTAATGGATGTAAGGAATTTTGCTCTCTGGCTCGTTGGTGAATGGAAATCTCGAAATTGGTGATCGAAAACTTAAGAATGAAGTGCGAAAATCCATGTATTCATGAATGTCGAGTAAATGAACGTCTAGCTAATGAACGTCGCTATTTCGCAGAAAGTAAATAGAATGACAAACAATTCCATGCCATCTGCTGGCACAAAAATTAATCAAAATTTTAAGAATGAGAAAAACGTGTTTAAATTGCGAAAAATAGTCTAAGTAGGGTTTCTTTTTGCCCTTCTCTTAGCGTTTAGGCATGAAAATGCGGGCAAGAATTGAGATATTGAAGCCGATGAAATTGCCCATCTAAAATTTACTATAGGTGTTCTGACTTTTAATTTTAAAAATAAACATTTCTGCAACGTCATCTCGTCTCAATCCGAGAGACCAAATTGCAAACAACACATGGATAGACAGATGGTCAAAACGTGCGTTCCTTTCTATATCGCCCACTGACCAGCTTTTATAGCGCTAAACTGACCTGACCACGCAACAAAACAAACATTAAAGGTATGCCTTCTACGTCTATGTGCCGCCGATACACATTCTTATGCCCAAACGCGACATGTCATTTTCAGCCAGAAGCACATGAAGAATTCTGATTCATGGAAAATATTGAAATATACTTTTAAAAATCTCGACTTTGGAAAATAATCTGGAATATACTTGAAAACATCTCGACACGGAAAAATATTGAAAAAGCTCAACACTGGAAAATACTGGAAAAGACGAATAAATAGTTGACGATGGAAAATACTGGAATACACTTGAAAAAATCGACATTGGAAAATAATGGAATATATTTGAAAAAATGTCGACATTGAAAAATACTGGAAATCTCGATACTGGAAAATACAGGATACACTTGAAATAATCTGGGCAGTGGAAAGTGCTGGAATAAACTGGAAAATACTGGAATACAGAGTGATGCAAAAGTTTGGAGAAGCTTACCGCCATTCCAAATCTAGTATGATGCGAGCAACGAAATGTCCACACGTGTACTATGGTCATGGATCACATAGTGATGTTAGTTTACATGACCTTAAAATGGTCCTTCAAGGTCAGCCACGATGTTATATTTGAATTACACATCGTAGAATAGTGGTGTAAATTGATAAGTTGTAGAGAACCGTAAGCCAATGCAAAAGTAAAAAAAAAAAAAAAAAAAAAAAAAACAGAATGAAAATTACACCATTAGTTTAGGAGTTATCCATCAGGCATGTTGGTCTCAATAGCTTTACTGCATGTCTTCAGAGAGGCCAGCTTAGAATGCGCCGTACCTAACAAAAGTATCACAGCAGTACGGGAAACAGAAAGAGGTTTTTTTTTTCCTTTCCAGAAACCAGTATGCCTTATACACAAAATCGCAAAGTAGTTACAAAAATCATGCATACATTCAGTTACACATGGGTGGTTGGGGGAGGGAGGATTGGAAAGGTTTACTGCATGTCATGAAAATACGCAACAGACGTTTACACGGAGGGGGGAGTCCGTCAATCAATGCATGGTTGACATGACTGATAGTAGAACGAATCAACTTAAATAAGTCCCTTTGCTTTAAATGAAACAATATTGGCTAAAGCCATTAATAATCTGTCTTTCCCCTCCTCACTAAAGGAAACATTTTCAGCTAACCCCCCCCCCCCTCCACTCCCCATGTAATAACTGAACGTATGCATTCTTCAGAAAAGCACTTTCCAATTTTGTGGGAAATACGCATACGTGTGTGGATAGGAAAGAAACCTCTTTCTGAATACCGTACTGATGCGATACTTTCGACCTTCTTTGCTGGCCACCCTGAAGACATGCAGTGAAGCTATTAAGGATATGATGCCCTAATGGCCAAAGCTTCATTCTGTTTCTTGCTTTTGCGTTAGCTTACGTTTCTTTGCAACTTTTTAATTTACACCACTATTCTACGACGTGAAGTTCAAAATTTAGCACGGTGATGTCGTAGAAAGACTATTCCAAGGTCATGAAACTAGCATCACTAGCATGCCCCCCGACCCACAGTATATGTACATTTTTTGTGGTTCTCCTCTTAGTAGATTTGGAGTGGCAGCAGGCTTCTCCAGACTTTCGCATCACCCTACACTGGCATGTACTGGAAGTCTTAACAATGGAAAACACTTGATATATGTCACCACTGAAAGGTACTAGACTATATTAGAATAATTTCGCTACTGGAAAATACTGGAATATAATTGGAAAAATGTCGTTACTAGAAAATACTGGAATATATTTGAAAAAACCATCGACACTGGAAAATACTGGAATATACTTTAAAAATCTCGTCACTGGAAAATACTGAAAGTTAATTGAAAAAGTCTCGACACTGGAAAGTAATGGAATATGTTTGAAAAAATTTCAACACTGGAAAATACTGTAATATACTTGAAAAGTCTCACCACTGGAAGATATTAGAATATATTACAAAAATCTCCACACGGGAAAATACTGGAATATACTAGAGAAAATGTCGGCACTGGAAAATTCTTGAATATACTTGAAAAAATATCGAAACTGGAAAATGCTGGAATGTACTTGAAATTCAGTTTGGTACTGGAAGCCCTTCAGGTTCAGATTGTTGGCTTTCCATGGGGTCTAATCGTTGGCGTCTGATTGTTGTTATTCAAAATCAAAAATATTATCGGATATGAGCAAAGGCTAGCTACTGCTTCTCTTACCCGAGACATTAAACCGACGTTTTCTGGTATTGAATACTAAGTGTTAATTAGACAGAAAGCTTTGGAAATTGCATAGGTCAACGGGGTTTACCGAGTAGACAACAGAAAGTCCTATTTCAGAGCTGTGCTTAAAGGATTACAGTACGATAAAGGTATCTCAACATCGTTGATTTCATGCTAATCTCCGCTAGTGTGTCGCGCCAAATTAGGCAACAATCATCACAACAAACATCACATCAATTTAATTGTCGAGGTTGTAAACCATTGTAGCGCGACGCCATAGCGTCAGTGTCAGTGCCTAATATCCTGAAACAGAGTTGGGCACATTTCAGGTACTTGGAAAAAAATAATAATGCGGTGCAAAAGCTTAAATTGTGTTGAAATCAAGAGCAATGACCCACCTGACAAAAATGAACTCGTGTAGGAATGCCAGCTATGCTGCTTTCAATGCAAAATCTGACCCTCAATAACGTTGCAAATGTGTAACTAGCTACTAGTTAGCTAATTCTAGTCCGCTCATCCCCATGTTAAATCCCATAGGGTGATTATTCATCGATACCGACATAACGGGAAGGCTTCCAGCTATGAAATTGGACGAATGGCTGCATCAGTACAATACGAACTGCATAACTTTTATGGTTTGGAGCTTAGGGTGTAACGAGGATGGCGTGGGATGGCGCGTAAGTACGCAAATATTGTTATAACCATTGTTAGTATTGTCGGCATCGTTTTTCATTGGACGGCCGAAGGTAGGACAATGACAACGTGTATAATGATGTGCGTATCTAGATTCATGCTAGTGTGTTGTCACAAATCTAAACGTTACCAAATAAATTGTGTCCAATTTACGAAAAACAAACAAAATGTCCAATATAAAGCCAAAAACTGGTAAAGAAGCCACCAAATTGAGAATGATTCGGCCTCACAAACGAGTGATATGAGCTAAATTAAAAAAAAAATTAAAAATTAAAACAGCACCAAAAACTAATAAAGAGGCGAGTAAGTTGAGAATGATATGAAATTACAACATTTGAAAAATGACCACTCAAGCTGTTGTTGATGTGGCACTTTATTACACATCTGCAGATTAGTTGAATTGAGTCTAATACATAATTTTAGAAAAAGAAGTGATATCATATCAAAAACCAAAACTGGCAACAGGAACCACCAAGTTCCGAATGGTTCGGCCCTTTACAGGAGTGATATGAACACACCAAAACATTCGCCAACTTAATCGCACCGAATAATAGTTTAGACGTTAAATGAAAACTTGAACGTTGCTACCGAATGTAGCATTGTCCTAGTTTTCATACAACCTTCGAACTATTAAGCGGTGCGATTAACTTGGCGAATGTTTGGTGTGTTGATATCACTCCTTTGAAGGGCCGAACCATTCGGAACTTGGCGCCCCCTTTTACCAGTTTTGGTCTTTGATATGATTACTTGTTACTACTAGCTAATTCCACTCAGATAAAATAATTTATTCGACCGATATGCTTGAAATTTGACATATTGGCTCATTTTGGGTGTATTCTCAAACTGTGGCGCCATTGATAATTGGCGCCATCCTTTGACAGTCAGTGTCCCCAACCCACGACAGTTTGAAAATTCACCCCTTGTTGTCAAGACGGCGCCACTTACCAAAGGTTCCCAACAATTAACTTGAGTTGAAATTTTTGTCCTTTCTGAGACGACCTTTACGTTAGGAGGCGTGGTTAAATAGTACTCAATCTCTGTCCTACCGTATGACGAAAACAGCAACCATTTAGTATTTTTGTGCCACAAAACAGCCACATCTTATAAAGAATTATAAAGTCATGACCATAACTCGTGATCAAATACGTTGGTTTATAAATCCTAGAAATGTATGATATTGGTTTGATTCTACAGCATGGCAAAGTGAAGTTTCAAGTATGTTCCAGTATGTTTAACTGAATTTCTGTTGATTTTTGCGGATTGTGGAAGGCAAAGTTGCAATGGCCTTTACTCTAGGAGGCTTTGATCTAACACTCCGCATTCCTACCGGAACGTTTTACGCTTTATTATCTGATAACAGTAAATACTCGCTTGTCTTCTTATCTGCAACTTCGTTTTTCTTCGTTTTCTTGGTGCCCTTTTATTTGTAAACTAGCGGAGTCGCTCGCTCATTCCCCGTCGTCTCACTCCCCTTCCCTCCCTCCCCGGTCTCGCCCCCCCCCC
>JAHWFP010213200.1:0-18511 GCA_023313725.1 Lithobius niger
CTGCCACTGGGAAATTCCGATTTCTTTTGGATTTTGCACATGACGAAGTAGCTATTAGTTGATATCAAATGAAACAATGAATGCACCATAGTTGCATTTACACTGTAATGGCCGCCATCTTGAAATCAGGGCCATTTTGAAATAAATATGCTTATTATCGTTAGATTTCCTTCAAATTTAGAACAGAGACGAAATAGTTGATACCAAGTGAAACAGTGAATATGCCATAGTCAGTAGTAATATCTAATGGCCATCGTCTTGAAATTGGGGATCCATTTTGAAATTATGTGTATTGTCCCATTTCGTTCAAATTTAGGTCGGAGACGATACAGTTGATTCCGCGTCAAACAGTGAACGTGTCATCGTAACTAGTAATCTGTAATCCACGCCATCTTGTAATAAGTCAGCCATTTTGAAATTATGCTTATTATAGCCTGATTTCCTTCAATAAAAAAAAATAAAACATGTGAAAGAAAAATAAAAAAAGGAAGTTGTACTCAAACTCTAAAGTGGGTGTATAGTGCATTCTTCTCCGTGCAGGCAGTAGCCTACCGTCAGCTGCACTGTTTTATAGTTTAGGTACAATTCTAAAAGTAACAGGTATTAATAAACAAAAAACGGAACGTTAAATGTTAAGAGTAAGGGTCTAAAAGTCAAAACCTACAAGGAACACGGACAAGCTTTGACAGTCAGGGTCTAGGTGTAAAATTTTGTAAGTAAGAGGCTGGTAAGCATTAGACCCTTACTACCCGGTGGCTAGCTTTCGTCCTTAAGAATAGGAAAGCAGTAAATACATTTTGACGAAAAACTGTAAATCCTCCTATTATGTTATGATCCAGTGGTAGTATGGTGTACGTTTCCTGCTTTGCTTTATGTTGAAAAGTTTATTTTTCGGTTTGGTAACATGACAGAACATACAAAGTAATGAGGATTATTGGTTGCCATCAGTTACCTTAAAATCTGTGAAATTAAAATAAGGTAGCTTTAAAGAAAGTTCTTGGATTTACAAAATTGGCTTGATAAATCATTAAGCAAGTCCAGTGTTAGTATGATGCATTTCCTGCTTTGCTTTAGGTTGAAAGTTTTTTTTCAACTTAATAACATGACAGCATATTCGCAGCAGAGAGCATTATTGGTTATCCTCTACCATAATGTACGAAAGATAATCAAAAATTCTAAAGCATTAAAGGACAAAATGCGAAACTTCACAAGAAAATTATGTTCATAAAGTTCCTTAACGATATTCTAAGAACAAAGAAAACCTGCTACAACCGTTCATACACACGTTCTGTCCGAATAGACTAGAACTAAGCTAACCACCGGGTAGTAAGGGTCTAATGCTTACCAGCCTCTTACTGACAAAATTGTACACCTAGACCCTGACTGTCAAAGCTTGTCCGTGTTCCTTGTAGGTTTTGACTTTTAGACCCTTACTCTTAACATTTAACGTTCCGTTTTTTGTTTATTAATTGGTTTTATGTCCAATGTCTGTATATGAAACTAACATGAAACTAACATGAAACTATAGCAAGACACTATAACACAAACTGGCAAGAAAGTCATAGCCAATATTTTAAAAATATCTTGCATGGTATTTTACTGGTATTTCAGTTTTATCTTCAACGAGATTTCCAGGTTTTCAAGGACTCGCACGAACCCTGAATTACGTAATCTGTAGATCTGCACTAAGACCACTAAGACTATGGTTTTACCATTTTTCAGTGATATCGTTTAGCCAAGTAGAAAGAACCAATCTGACCTATCGTGTTCTAAAGTATAAACTGCATAACCATGTAATACAGCAGTAAGGTTTCACGTGGACTAAACAATACACCAACACTGCGGTGTGTGAAATCTTAACGGAAAGTTTATTTGTGTTCTTTTGCTGTTTCGACTTCATCCTTACCTTAAACATCAAACGAATTCGTTTTTGTTTTCCAATTAACGTCTATTGGATGGGAGTTTTTGCTCATCGCACGCAAAGCATTACAGGCCTACCAACCTCCCTGGACCACTGCACTGTGACTGAGATTGGCGCTTATGACCAAGCTGTCGACGCGCTTCATGCCCCCCCCCCAACCTCCCTCAACAAGCGGTTTCCGTTTACGAAGATTTCTTTCATTTCCACGTCAATCGTGTCCGAACCCCTATCAAGCGCGCCAAAACGTCATTCGAGGCGAAAAATCTCCCTCCAATCGGACTCGTTCATAACAATTGCTCCCAACTAACCGCTGCGCATCGTTGCAAAGAAACATGGCGGCCTCACTGTTCGGTGCGGTTTTAAGCTTAGTCAAGTCCTTTGGTTCATTTAATTTAAAACGAAGGAGTGTTTCAAATGTATATGATTTACTTGTCGATGAGGATCTGGTATGTCTCACGTGCGAGTACCAAGAGTTACTTTAATTATTTCTTTTGCCGTTTTGCTGCATTTAAGCTCCATAATACCACAAGGCAGCGGCACGATAGGCTACTCAACGCAATCAACGACTGTTTATTTACAATCGAAACTTTCTTAATAAAGCATTTAAATTCTGGACGATAAATCCTGACGTAATATGCGGCTTTCCCTTCTATAGCTGTGTTTGACTTCGCCATTACCCTTTATTCGACTCAACGGAGTCAATATTTGCAACTATGCCACGACACACTTCAGGATGTGTGCGATCCTTTTTAATGTAAGAGATTTAATAACCCCACCCCTACCCACTACGGGTCGGATTGGGAGGAGTCGGGGTTCCCCGGGAATGTGCTGCAAGGGACCCAGCACCTCGCGAGGACAAGAGGGAAGCATTGCCTGCAAGCTGGAGTACTGAAATCTGCGTGAATTTGGAACGTTTTTCTAAAAATTTGTGATTCAATTTTCGTAGGAGAAAGAAAGATGGCCGCTTTCGCCTTACTGCCTTTATATAGGAGGGTATGCGCACTGGGGTTAGCAGGCTGGCCGGTTTTAGACAATTTCACCACATTCGAGAACAAGACTCCAGAATCCCTGCCTCCTTAAGGAATTCGATCATATAGTAGCCGTTCAATGGCCATTGGCAGGCATGTTAATTGGCCGATTGTCTTCGCCAAGAACGCGTGATAGTTTAACGGTTTCAGGTCCGGGGTCATCAGTTTTGTCCAAGCAGACCTTGGCTGCCTTACGAAGTGTTCAAACGCAACAACAGATTAAGCCTAATCTGGGATATGTCCCGTTTTCGAGGAATTGTTTTCCAAAAAGACAACAAAAGTCAGGAAGCAGGCATGTTGCCAGGAGAGTCACTTTCTCTAGGAGAAGGTGCTTTCAGACGGAATCGACATGAACGAACCGCAACAGTACCGTATTCATGAAAACGGTAATTTGTGGTTAAAATATATTCGAGTTAGCCAACTTTGCGTCTTCTCGGATGATTTACGGGGAGGGAGGGGACCAGGGGAAGCCCGATTATGGAATGCTGTTATGACTATTTAAGGAAGCACATCGTCTGTAGACATACATGAATAGGGGTGGGTTTATAAAAACAACGGCGACTGTCACTAACATTGAAAAGGATCGTACACATCTGAAGACACGGAATGCCAGTGTGGAACTAATCTATCGTGGCACAGTAATAAACACTAGCATTATATTGACTCCGTTAACACGAGTAAAGGGTAATGACTAAGTCAAACACACCTGTGGAAGAAGGAAAAGTCTCATATTACGGCAGGATTATTGTCCAGAAATTACGTGCGTTATTAATAAAGTTTCGATTTTAAATACACAATCGTAGAATGCGTTGAGTAAGTAGGCTATCGTGCAGCTGCCTTGTGATATTATGGCGCTTAATACAGCAAAATGGCAAAATAAATAAATAAAATAACTTGCTACTCGCACGTGAAACATACCAGATCCCCATCGACAAGTAAATCATCGATTTAAAATACTCCTTCGTTTTAAATTAAACGAACCAAAGGTTGACTAAGCTAAAAACCGCACCGAACAGCGGTGTCGCCTTGTTGAAACGCAGCGCCACAGCGGCGGATTCCGGGCGAGTTGGGAGCGATTGTTGTGGACGAAAAACCCGACTGGAGGGGACTTTTTCGCCTCGGATGACATTTTAGGCGCACTTGATGAGGGTTCGGACGCGATTGATGTGGAAAATGAAAGAGGATTGTTGTGGCTGGGATAGCTTTTTGAGGCGGTTGGTAGGCCTGCATTAGTCTTTTTCTTTATTAGTCTGCAATTAAGCGAAAAAGATGAAACAAGCCTCACTATAAGCGAAGATTGGCACGTCCACCCACGTTGACTTTCCCACGTTTCCCGACGTTTAGGTTCCCCCTTTCCCAATGACGCACATGATAAATTGTTTTGCCAATTTGTTTTTTTGTTGTGGGGGTAACAATCAATCATCCATTGTACTCATAAGCGGTGAATATTGCGGTTGGTTTCCGAACAACAAGGATGTCCTATACGGTTTTCATCAATTTGTTCGTTTGTACTTTTATTTCATTTATGATTATTGCGTTTATTTGTAATTAGTGTAAGTGACGGCAGTTTGCAATGTTTTTAACTTTAAAATTACTTAAACTCGAGTTTCAGCCAATTCTTGTTTGCCTTCCAACAACAACAACAACAAAAATTAATTCCTGTTGTTTCCCCTCTGTCTTTCCAGCCCCCGCAGAAGAGTCTCTGGAACGGCGAAATCCTGGGCTACAACGTGGGCTACCGTCAACACGACTCGGCCGAACCTTACTTGTTCAAAGCGGTGGAGGGAGTGGGCGAACGGGGAGGCGAACTGGAATTGCGCCCTTTGCTCCGTTTCACCAAATACGACGTGGTGGTGCAGGCGTACAACCGTGTTGGCCCTGGCCCCGTCTCCGAGCCAATCACGGCAACGACTGCCGAGGAAGGTAAGCACCCATGACCATCGCAACTACCCGACAACCTCCTCGTCCTCCCTCCCTCTCTCTCTCTCTCTTTCTCGCGAGATGATAACGCGATGCTAGACCTGATAACCTGCTGCTTGCGCCGGCCACCATTGCCATTAATGTCAGCGTAACTACAGTGGATTGCAGGCCCTTTCCGCCCCAACCACAGCGCAAATTGGCTCCAGTCACGAAGCTGCTTCTCTTTTTTTTGTCGCCTCTCAAACACCGCTTGGCCGTTCGCACTGACTCCAGAAACCCCTCGGGAATTAAAGATGAAAACCTCCCGTCCTTTCCACTGTCCTTTCCGCCCCCCCGACTTTTACCTCATTACACGTCGGAGGGGGGAACGAGTTGAAGTGCATTATCACCTGGGAGTGTGCGGTTCGTGCTTTTGTTTCCTGCCGTCTCACTAATTGTAGTGATTAGAGGCGCGAGTTTCGGGATAAACACCTCGTTTGTATTGATGCCACCACCGTCTCACTGCTACTGCGGCTCCTGTAGTGCTTTGTTGCCCACGCTGACCTGCATATGTTAAGTAGTTTCACTTTACGTTTCGTAAGAACCTGTTAGGTCGTAATCTTACATTTAAAGCAAAGTTTCACAGCAAAAAAAAAGACGAGGGCCACAAGTACACCAACGATGAAAACGGGCGAGCGTGTTAATTCTTTGGCCAGCGACAAGTTGAAATAGGCACGTTGTTGCCTCGATTCGCTTGACCCCCTGATAGTGGCGGTTTTGGTTCATATTTAATAACAGTTTTAGAGTTATTCGGCTTAGCTCACTGTAGTTTGTTCCACATTATGTTATGACGCCACGTTTCCTTGCACGACTAGTGCGAAAACACATAAATACCCCAATCGTAGGCTCTAACGGTAGTAGCTGTGTGATGTCTGTGATAACTGTGTGTCTACAAGTGTAATATCCACGTTTTTGCACTCGTAGAGCGAGGAAACGGTCGTGTCGTCATACAGTCAGTTTCCTGCAAACATAACATGAAACAAACTATAGTCGAAACGCTGGCGACAAACGCAAGATCTAACTAGCCACGCCATGTTTGGTAATGAATTAACATGACGAATTTAACTGTGAGAGTAAAAGTAGGGTAATAAATTATAGTAATTTGGCGAAAGAGACTTACATGATTTTAACCGTTGAGAGTCTAATTCAAAGACATTCTTAAAACTGTCCTATTGTGCACGCAGCGTATCTTGGGTCCTCCAGTTATTTTATGAGCGACTACGTCTTCCTTGACGGAGCGGCTTTATTCGACGGCCACCATTGTTTCCGTAACCATCTAGGATATCAACAAGGTGCTCTGCTATCGAAAACATACAATCGATTATCTGTAATCGTTCTGGGGCGAACTCAAGATAGGCCGCGAACACTATAGGCGATAAACCCAGTTTTATCACTAGGTTTACTACCAGACTAAGCCTGCATGTATAGCCACGCCTCAATCTCCCTCCCTTTTTTCCCCAATAACTTGTTTTTATTTTCATTTAAGGTTACCATTTGCTTTGTTATCCGGTTTTTTTTTTTTTATAAATTTACCTCTGTGCTCATTTTTATTACTTATATAAGTTGTTTTTATATTTCTTTACAAATTTTACCAATTTTGTTCCAGTCTCCTCATAAATTTGGTTTGGTTCAATGATGTCATGTAATTATTTCCACGACTTTTTCCTGTAATCATTGTGACAAGTCAGGGAGTAGACGATTGAATTCAAGATTGAATATCTCAAAGCCAATTCACTCCTTACTGCATAGCTAGGGGTCTATGCACTGAGAACACATATTAGGCACTTAAACACAAATTTAGGAGCTTGGTTTAGTCCTTAGCAGAGTCCAGTGAGTCAACCTTTCGAGTTGCCTCTCCTTCGCCAACTGCCCTTCGGTTGTTCAGCCCCTCGTATTTATACGAGAGGAGAACAATAGAAGTTGCCTCAGGCATTACGTCACGTGACGAGTTAACAGGTGCGAACCGGTCCCGACTAGTGAGCAGTGGGGGGCTAGCTCGCTACCCAGCTGTTGGCGTCCGGCCAAGTTCAGCTGTTGGGCTGAAGTTGGCAGGCGTACAACAGCATATGTAACTGCAAGGTGCACCACGAGCGTTGACTCGTGTTGCGCCCTGCTATACGTAAACAGCTCGTTACATCAAATCTAACGTTTTCAGATGATTCAACGTTCTTTTCTTTAAATTAAGGCACTAATAAGCATAAATCCCAGTAATTTCGTGTAAACTCTCATCCACTTCTGTTAACTCTGTTTGTTTTAGATTAGATTAGAAAGATAAGATGCGAAAATGACGGTGCGAAGCCAGTGGTTATGAAGTGCCCCATCCCCCCCCCCTCCACCCCTCTCTTTCGCCAATCACGCAAAGCAAGCCATTCTTCCAAATGTCAAGTTAAAATAGACAGAGACAATGTACTCCGGAAGAGAATTCCTAGGACAAACAATTTCAGCGAAAAAGCTTTGGCAGAAATTAAATCTTGAAACAAGTCCTTGCAATTTAAAGCTTAGCCGCGATTGCTGTTGAAAGTCGCGAGTAAAAAAATTAGAAGGGTTGATGTAAAAAATCACGTCAAAATATGATAGGTTAGAATAATTTCATCCCTGTCAATTCTGTTACGAATTCAGAGAATGTTAAAGGAAGGTGCCGAATAGGTGAATACCACGTCGTCAGCTTACGTTGACAATTTTCAGGTTTGTCAAAAGTTCGTAGCATAAAAAGGTGTGGCAATTTGTGAGCAGTAGTGGAGAGCAAAAGTCTTCTACAACAAGGCAAACAAAAATGTGTCCAGAAGAGAAATTTTTTTTTTTACTACGTAGTCAGACATACGGAAAGCTTACGAGTAGCCTAGTCTGCATTGAAGTCAAACTTGAACATACCCGAATGTAACTACCGAGGGCAGTTTTTTTGGGAGTCAATTTAGTGGATCTTCTAATAGTATTTGAGCCATCGACAGAAATGTCCTACTAGTAAAGATACAACGTTATGGTAGTAGAGGAAAAATTTACGAAATCTTAAAAAGTTATCTAAACTAGCAGAAACTGCATTGCTACAATTAGCAGTACAGACAGTGATAGTATGCAAATTAATAAGGGAATACCGTAAGGGTCAATCTTGGGACGTTTGTTATTTTTAGTTTATACATAAATGATATTGATAATAATCTTAAAAACTTAATACTCTTTGCAGATCATATTTGTTTATAAGCTTTTGACTACAACTGTGAAAAATTGTAAACATTTAGTAAAAAATAGTCGACTAAGTTCACATATGTTTGCATAACAGCATTACATACAGCATTACATTACAGTTTACATTACTGAACAAAAAACAGTTTACTTAGAAATAAAAACAGAGCTTACAAAAAAAAATGTAAACAAAAGATTGTAGTACTGTACAAAGAGCCAGTACGTAATAATGGTGTTTTACACAATTGTTTTTCTTGGCCCAGCATAACCATGTCAGGCCTGATGTACCCAAACAGGCACAGCTACAAGATGGAGGAAAAAGTGGGTCCCTAGGCACACCGCAAGCTTTGTTATGGGGCCTGGGGACTCCGTGCAAAGCGAACTGCAGCAGCGTCCTGGTCCCCAAACCATGTGATTGCTTGTTTGAATCCATCGAACCACCCAACTGCAATAGAGGATTTTATTTTAAATCACTAGAATTAATTCGGGTCCAAAATAGACATATACAATGCTTTCTTGGCCCAGCCAAATTCTTTCAGCCCTGGTGTACCGAAACGGGCATAGCTACCAGATGGAGGAAAAATTGGGTCCCTAGGCATGACACCAGCTTTGCAAGGGGGCCTCGGGGACCCCGACCAAAGCGAGCAGCAACTGCCCAGTGGTCAGCGTTCTCGTCCCCAAACCAAGAGATCGCCGGACCGACCCAAGTCCCCTTGGACTTAAAAAAGTCACCAGAATTAATTCGGCTTTAAAAGGGTTAAATAATAAGAGCTTTAATTTGAAATAAGTAAACACTGTCAACTATTTAGGGTTAGGATTATACATATTGATCAAAAACTAGAAATAAGAATCGCATACTACTGAACTAGTTAAGAATCTACACAAAATTATGCTGAAATTATATCAGCAGCGACGAGTTCTGGTCGAATCACACCTGAGATCGAATCATACCTAAATATGGTATCATACACTCATACACGGCGATAGGTATAGGTAGGCGATAGCAGTGTATATGATTGAAGTCCTCTTTCCAGCAAAACTAAAACTATTAATTTATCCGTTCCTATTCAATATATTTCCACCAAACTTGGCTAGATAGTAAATATGTATGAAAGGTATATTTATGCCAATTTTTATCAATTTCCGTGCAAGAGTAAACGTAGGGAGCCACACGTAAATTTGAAAAGTGTTCACTTCTTGTTTTTGTTCTTGTGTGACACGGTTTCAGAAAAAACTACTGCATCTACCTAAAATCTGAAACATTATTTAAGCCAGAAATTTCCTTGGGCTTCATTCTCACAGAGACCACTTTTTTAATTGGTCGAGCCAATCCGGAGTTACATTGTTTTAACCACTGTTTTACGTTATTATAATTAGGGAACTTTGTCACTCAGCGAACGCCAGTTTCATTCTTCGTGAATGTGTTATGTCTTTGTTACAAGGTTGATTGTTGAAGGGTAAAATGATTTCTGTATTATCGTTTTGTACTGGGGTGTACAGCGTTGGGCTCGGGCCTCAAATAAATTTGTGACCGAAAGAATCCGTGTTTCAGCTAAACGGATATAGTTTTAAACCAAAGTAAGTAACGTTGTTAATTTCGAGGCCAGGCCTCGAAATTGGCGGCTAGAGACGATAGAATGTCGTATTTATTTCGCAGATTCAAGATTTTAAAGCTGAGATTAATTGTTTCGAAATGGGCTGCAACAATCGACTGCATGCATAAACTTTTGTAGCGCGACGACATAGCTGTAAAAACGTAAAGCACAACAGCACTTAAACAGATGCATTTTTCTCAATTGTACATTTGATTATTTCAATTAAAATAATCAATTTTTATCCGTGTACATTTTAACAAGTAAAGTGAAACTTCAATCATATGACGACTCTTTTTTTACGGCACACTTGACGTTTTTGTTTGTATTTGAATTTTTTGACTTAACAAACAATAATCCTGTATTGACACGTGTACAGAAAATGCAAAATAAAATTATGCGTGATCTTTTCTAGGACAGGGAAAAATAACAAACATTAAGAAAATCTAATTTGATAAGGCTACTTGACTATAACAAAAAAAATAAAAAATTTTGAAATGGAAAATCAATTAAGAAACCTAAGAAATAACACTAACCTACAAGCTGAATCAGTTAAACACAAATTAATACTTTGTAGAAAATAATTTGGAAAAAATGTCAAGAAAGTACGATAGTCCTTTCATATTATCAAATTAGGCAGGGAATGTCACAATGTTCCGTTGTTTGGAAACTTAAAACAAAACTAAACCCTATCCTGGCTACATAAACAAAATTATAAACAAAACATATAGCCTACGAAAATAATATTTTTTATTTTTTATTTAATTTTCCTCTTCTAACATGCTGCTGTGATCCTTAGTAGTCTAGAATCATGAATTCGACGTAGGGGTGAGTGTCTAATAATATTACAGTATAGTTAAGTAATAAATGTAACGGTTGAACGTTTGATACATGCTGTTAAGTAACATATTTGTGTGGATATGTAAAGTAATTATTACACTTTGTATGTTAATTTGTAGATAGAACAAACAAGTACATGTTAGTACTTCGCGCTACACTTAAATTAAATTAGTAATAAAGTTGCAACAGTAATAATGTTAAAAGTAGATTGCCAGTCGGATGAAGGAAATCCTGGATGGTAAGGTCATTAGTTCCAGGCTCAAACGGATGTCATGATCAAACTCAGTTGAAGCCAACAGTAGGCAGTGCAATATCTAGACTAGATAGCTCTTCTGAGGGCGCTGCTACTGCACAAGGACCCATGTCAGGTTCTCTTACAAGGCTAATAACCCGTTTGGTCCCAGAGCAGAGTATGGTGACATCTCCGTCAGTCGCAGTGCTGCGCAGAGAATCTGTTGACGCAGTATCTGTGGTTCCTTTTCTTTGTCGTACTTTTAGCATTATCGAAAAAGAACCGATCGGTGTTACATAGTAAACGTGTGCTGTGTACCTGGCCTGAGATGAGCCACCGCATCAAGAGAAGTCTTATAGGGGTCAAAAGGGGTCTTATTATGTGCGTTGCTAATGTGCTTTGAGTGCAATCTCCGGTCTGAACTTTTTAATTTGAATCTTTTAGGTTTCCCCAATAATATGTGCATTAAATTCTGTGAGACATTTTATTTTAGCCACTGATTTATTTTCTGCGTGTATTTTGTTATTATGGCTCAAGCAACCTTTACTTCGCCTGTGTAGCTTTTAATTTGCACGTTGACGCCATTTTACTTCCATACCCCGTCGTTGTCTTCTGCTGCAATTTTGTATTGTTGCTCTTCAATTGTCAATTTTGTTTGCTTATATTAAAGAAAAAAGAACAAGAATTTCATAAAGAAATACATAAACTGCTTATGCAAAAAATCGCAACCTTATTATTTTCATAGACTAAAGACAAAGCTCTCTATTGGGCTAAAGTTTACATTAGGCACATACTCGATATCCTTACGATATTGATTCCAAATGGCTCCAACACCTTCCTAAATACAAAGACAGTTGGTTTTAGAGCGCGGAAATGTGTTAAAACGACTTAAAACAGTAGATTTGTAGCGCCACAATCCGTACATCTATACGGTGTTTGTGTTCGCTCGCAGGGCCGGCAGGGCATCTTATATTTTTTTTTCATAAACAGTTCCGATGGGCGGGTTGTTATTTTCAGTTTTGTTTGGTTTTGTTGTTATTGTCAATTAGGTTAGGTTAGGTAAGTTTGGGGTTTGGCATTTCATACTGAGGTAGTTAACTGGTTGGGGTTTGGCATTTCATACTGGGGCAGTTAATTGGTTAGGTATGTTAATGATGATTTAACGAGTTTCCGCAATTTGGGATCAATTTGTATTACCTTCCGTGAAAATTAAAGGTAGGTTTTTTTCTCTTTTTTCGAATTTCGGGCCATGTGCGTAAGGGGAACATGGGAAGAAAACGGACTCTCGTCCGATTTTTTTTTTAATGGACTAAGAATTACCTGCTGGAGTAATGTTTTTCTCTTCCATTTTTGGGACAAACGCACCGTTTGGCCGTGGTAAAGGTCCAAAGTTAGCACCGCACCG
Organism: Lithobius niger; assembly: GCA_023313725.1. Lineage (NCBI taxonomy): Eukaryota > Metazoa > Arthropoda > Chilopoda > Lithobiomorpha > Lithobiidae > Lithobius > Lithobius niger. The sequence goes on from JAHWFP010213200.1 coordinate 12,158, forward strand.
CTCCGGAAAGCATAAAACTGGGCGAAAGTCCGGAAAGTGAAACGCCAAACCCCAACCAGTTCAATACCTCAAGTGAAATGCCAAAGCCGGTTCCTAACCTAACCTAACCGACAATAACAACAAAACCACACGATACTGACAATAACAACCCACCTATCTGAACTGTTTACGGGGAAAAAATATCAGCTGGGAACATGGGAAGAAAACGGCCTCTCGTCCGTCAGCGCAAAGAGTGCGGCTTTCATTAATTTCTGACGGCCAAACAAAGCCTGCCCCAAAGCCTTTGCCTTTGTGTTGTGAGGTTGTTGGAGCTTAATCGGTGTTCATCCTGTTTTTTTTTTCGGTGAGAAGCCCTTATTCTTCCCATAAGCCGCGTAAAGTAAACTTGTTCCCTCTATTGTTTATTTTACTATCGAAAGTGATCGTGGAATGAATTTATAATTCTGCCTTTATTGTGTAGCGCTGCCCTTGCCTTTTAAATCCGTTAGCTACGCACCTAGTATGCACTATTCCATTGCCTCACACGTTTCTCGAATTCATGCTACAAAAACAGTTATACTAAATAATCGATTATACAATTACCTGACTAGCAGGAGCCACATAACTCCCCTGCTGCCAATACGCATAGAATTGGAGCAGCCTTGCCGACCAACCATAAAAGTAGCCGCCATTTTTTTCAGTGGTTCGCCAATAGCCCAACAACAGATAGAATTCCGTTTTCCGTGCATGTTGTCAAAACCTGAAATAAACTGGGCCAGTTCCGGTTCAACCTTGTTTTCATACAGAAACATAATTGGCAAAAATTGTTAGTCAAGGACCTACAACCCTTCATATGCAAACGATTTAACCATAAACTCTTCAATAGCAACGCCTACAATTTGCTGGCACGTCTTCTAATCGAAATCATGATAAATCGACTAATAGTTCAGTCACTTCCGGCCAGACGCTAAAGGTGATAGGCATGACCCGTGCAAATAAACGACCGGAGTGGGACGTGACGTCATTTAACAATAGGTCACGATGCAAGCCCCTTTTTCTCCCTGACTGTGTTTCAATAACTGCTTTATGCATTATACATTGCATTAGGTAGTTAAAAAGGAAATTGTCTTTTTCAGTGCTAGAATTGTTTAAATACAAGCTCAAATAGCGAAGGCTCTTTGTTATCGATACTCGGTGCTGGATCGGTTGTTTTGTGGTGGTGGTGGTAACAAAAATCGTTTTTTTTCGATAATTTTACCAAGCAATGATCTATTTTAACGTCCATCTTTAATAGTTTTTTCGAGAACTCTTGAACTGCTCTAATCTCACACCTTAAGTCTTTCTCAAAAACAAATCCAAATAGTATTTCGCAGGAGACGAGATTTGTCTCCATCCAGTCTCGTCTAGTCTCGACTTTTATTTGCCTTCAATGATTTGTTATTATTAATATTATTTAATCAGGTATTAAGACACACTTTGTATTTATTTAGTACTAGCAGTAGTACCCGACTTTGCCCGGGCTTTTGTTTCGCTCATGGTTGTTTCCCAGTTTTCGCTCAGGGTTGCCTGAACGTACAGGATGACGGGCAGTTTTTTTCCCCTGTAATACTCTCCCTTTCCTCCAATCATCTCCCTCCCATCTCCCCACTCTCTTTTCTCCCATCCACTCCCTCCCTTCTGCGTTCCTCCTCTCGAAAAGGATCTCAGCCTTGTTCCCTCAGACGCCTTTCCATCTCTTCGTCTGAGGTTGAATGCTTTTTGGCAAACGTTATGCGGCAGACAGGATGGCAATAGGTTGTGGGCTATTAAAGGCATTGTCGAAGAATGGCACTCGGCGTGTCGCCGCAGTCGCAGTGAAGAGGTGGTGTTGGCCCGTTTGCGCATTGGTCACACCCGACTTACTCACTGTTTCCTTTTGAAGGGCGTTGACCCTCCTGGATGTCATTGGCGTCGACGATCCGGCACCTCCTCGTCGATTGTCGCTATCTTGATGGAGTTCGTCATCATTTCCATCTTCCGCAGGACATTGCACATCAATTGGGCGATAAGTCTGTCCTCCTGTCCGGTGTTTTTCAATTTTGCAGGAGGTACAGATCTATGATAGAATCTAGATTAGTGGTTTGATTGATATCTCTGTAATGTGTGGTGCAGTGGCAACCCGGACCACTGCATTGTGACTGAGGTTGGCGCTAATAACCTAGCTGTTGACGCGCCATTAAGCCTGAATCCCGGCCCCCTCTTCTCCGTTCCCCTCCTATACACCTACCCGTCCCTTCCCTTCCCTACCTCCTCTTTTTACACGTAGTTGAATTTGGATGGGTAGCTGAATTAAATACTGCCCTTCCCCCTTTTGCCAGATTTGGGCAAATGAAATTGCTATGGTCTCCATCCCAAACAACCCAGAAAAGTAGCTTTTAAGGTGGCAAAGGGGTAATTCAACCTTTTTTTAATTTTAAAGTGAGTATTACGAAAATTGGTGGTATTATACCAATCATTATTATAAACATTTTTTATAGGAAACTTTTTTCAATTCGAGTCATACAAACAGGCTAATTAGCATAAATTATGCAAATTAGGCCTATAAGGAAATCAGTGATAACTCCCATTCTAATTAACATTTTAATTCAAACTAAACACCGAATTGTCACAAAAACTAAGAGAGGGTCACTTACTAGGATCTTTTTCCTAAAATTAGTGGAAGTATTTTTTTATTAATTTTTTTATTAAATTAACGTAAATAATATGCACCTTTATAAGTAACTGAAAGAAACTGAAAGAAACTTTTTATGCTTTGATCTACTTTCTGTTAGTATGTGACCCTCACACATATTTCACGAGGCTACCTTCAAAATTTCATAGAAATTGAACTAAAATTGAAGGAGTTATTCATGAAAAACTTTAATATTTTAACAAAAACATGCAATTTTGGAAAATCGAGGTTAAAGTTGACATAGTTGTAATGTACAGATGATTTCAGCCTTAAAAATCACCACAACCATAAATATGACCTGCTTGTTCAATTCTGGAGTCCTCAAACCCTTTCTTTATTGTTCTTAGGCATTTCCTTCTCTTTTTAGTGGTTTTACATGACTTTTTTAAACTGTGGTACAGCCTATCTGCATCCCGTTTATTCAGCGCTCTCTCAGTATTTTCACCTACTGGAATGTACATTGCAGCCAAAATATTGCTTACTGTCGAAACTCCATCATTAAAATGGCTGACAGTTTGAGCAGCAGCTACGCTTAGGCATTGTTTTCCGTGTTTTTCTCCATATCATTTGTAAAAAAACTGTCCACAATGTACGAAAACAGCAAGCAAAAAGGCGTGCACTAACTTGTGGAGACCGCCATTTTCTGTTCTGAACGCCGTCTGGTGACGAAATCACGTACCAGATCATCCAGAAACCACTAACAATAGTACACCGTCTTGCAGTTTATTGTGGCATCAAAAATTATCGCTTTGCTCCTATTATAAGTGACTCAAAACCAAATCCTTTGCAACTTCCGGTCATACTTCCGGCCAAACTTCACGAATTCATATGTTACAAAAAAAATTAATAAAAAAAAAGTAAAATATGTATTGACAAGCGGTTTTCACAGAAAGCAAGAGAAATAAATGGTGCATAATTACCAATAAAAAAAAATAAAAAACGTAAAAAAAATATATTTTCCAAAATCATTACTACCCCTTTGCTACCTAAGTTTAGTTAATGCGTAGTCATTAACTACGCAACCGACGCATAGTAACCAACGCGGTAACCGACGCGCTCCCAATGTCTTTATTTTCTAAAAAGTAGGGCTACCAGAAGACTGCGCCACACATGAGCATTCCCCGTTAAGGAACCCCCAATTCCCAGTTTATCGCTTTGGTTTGACCGATCCGTACCGTGTGAAAAATAACTGTCCTTCGTGTATGACGTCATTTAACACCGTTGCCTGAACGTTGACAGTGACAGGCAATATTTCTTCTTGTAAGTTTCCCGTTTCTCCCAACTTTTCCCTCAGCTCTCTCCCTTTTCGTCCCATCATCTCCCCTAAACTGGTTTGGTCCCCATCCCAAAGAACCAAAAATTACCGTACCTTTTATATTCAGTTAATGGGTAACCAAAACAAAACTTGTCAAGGATTCCCGCCAAGGTTTTCGGACGTTTGAAGTCGTGACATCAAACGTCAAGCTCTTTCACCAAGCTAATCCCACCGAGTAATAGTTCGAAGGTTAAATGAAATGCACGGGTTATGCACTGACACTTCGTCGTAAACCTTTTAACATTATTTTAGCATCTAAACTCACGATAAAATATTCAGATTTGGAAGGCCTAGAATTCCTCTAAGCACGGCTATCGGTATTAACCGATACTATTGGCGTCAGTAACAGAACCCCAAATTAGGGTATCTCTCATTCTAACAAACGACCTATGTGCTAACGTGAACCCAACCCTCCCACACCCGCCCTTCCTTCCTCCTGTTGCGCGATCGGCGTTTCTGGTGTACAACCCGTTGGATTACGCCAACAAACACCAGCAACATCAACACAGGTTTGAAACCCAACAGCCAAAACGATAAAAGCCGAACCTAGGATGGATGCCAAACACGTCCTGCATACGGCGCGTGCCTACTCAACCATGATTTGGCCAATCATAATTCCTGTCGTAAGTTGCGTGAGCTTTTGGTTTCCTCGTCGATTCGTTTATGAGTGCAGATTGCGCAACGTAACTGCCACGGGGATGTGTTTTTTTTTCCTCCCTTGGTTTTTCCGTGCACTCCATTGCAATGGTGCGTTATTTGTCCTTGTCGCTGGCGTTTGTTGCTCAGTTCTTGCTTTCTTTGTGCAAAAGAGCGTTGAGGCAATCTGCACGTCACAGTGATCGATTGCACAATACCGCAACACGGAACACGGCTGTGATCTGGCTTTCTCGCACCAACGATGAAAGTCAGAAAGAAAAGGATGAAAGAATAAATGAATGAAGGAATGAATGAAAAAGTAACGAAAATATGTTCTGAGCAGATATGTTTTCAAATTGAATCGTTGTTACGCGAGCTTGTAAATACGAAGTAGCGACACACGGGGAATTCGAAATGATCATCAACTTTTTAAAGTTTCGTGTTTTCTCCTCGCGTATGTATTCGTAAGGAACCGGCGTCTGAATGCTTGACTGTGTTTCAGAATGTTTGTTTTGTGGGAAAACAAGCCTCGTGGTTTCGCAGTGTACACAAATCACACGGAAATGTTCTAACTTCCCCAACATTGCGTGCGTTAGTGGACTTTGCCTACTATTCGGACTTTTTCTAAGTTGAGCCCCGGTGATAGGACCCGAGGCCATTCGTTTAAACGGATCGTAAGTAAGGCAGAAACAGTCACTGGCGTAAATTTATTTTTGCAAAGCCGGGGCCGTCATGGTCATATCCTTGAATAACTTCCTGATGATATTGCCCCTAATTTTGCTACTTTGAAATGTAACTTGTAGAAACTAAAAATGCAACCTTAAAGCATTTTGTATCTGATTTTATAATCTTGTGTGTATAGTTTGATTTCGTCCTTATCGTTTTTTTTTAGACTGGTTTGACTTCTGACTGGTGAATCGATTTTTACTTGATAAGAGCGAGCTTCGCAGACTCTGCAACTTTATTTTGTTTCTTGTTAATCAAGACTGACGTACAAGCACCATTTAGGTTTTTTTGTTTTTTTGTTTGCTTTTTTGCCTTCTTCGTGCTCTTTTTTTCTTCTTTAACTGGCGATGCCAACGAGGGCCTTTGAGCTCCTGGCAGGTCTAACCTTGGTTGTCAGGCAGCTGCACCCCTCTTCCTCCCTTTGTCAATTCTAGCCTTTAGTATTTTTATGGATAACGTGGTTTTATATTTTTGTTTAATTTTTATTGAGTTGGCTACGTGTCAGTGGCTGACAAGGAAACTTTTCAGTCCAGGTGAAATTGCAACTAGCTTATTATTATTAAAATTACGTGCAGAGTGAAAACAAGCAACATGCTGGCGCTTCGTAGTTAAGCCAACAAAGTTACTCTCCCTAAAATGAAGCAAATATTGATGTTGATGTCGGTGATCCAGGTTTAGAATGTTTTCACTGACTTCGAAATTATGTTAAAAATTATGTTAAAAATTTAAAATATGTTAAATTATGTTAAATATTCAACATGAACGAGTAACTTGTCACAAAATTAAAAAAATCATCGAGTAAAGGTGTTTAATGCTGTCGATCATACTAACAACGAATTGTACCAATATTGCACGTGAAGGCTAGCCAAATATCGCATAAAGTTTTGGTAAAACTGTCATACTGTCATATCCAATCTTTAACAGGTACACCGTACCTAATAAAGTAATAAACTTCCTAGCCCTGATTCCGTGTATTGTTATACGTTGT
>JAHWFP010213201.1:0-20826 GCA_023313725.1 Lithobius niger
AAAAATGATCAATTTTTATCCGTGTTCATTTTAACAAGTGAAAATTCAATCAATATTATAACCCCTCTTTTTACGGCACATTTGACGTTTTTGTTTGTAATCCGTGTATCTTTTTTACAGCTATGGCGTCGCGCTACAAAGCTTTAAGCATGCGTCGATTGTTCAGTGCTGGCCACTTTGGAACAATTCAACTCAGCTCTGAAAGCCTGCATCTGCGAAATAAATACGCCATTCTATCGTTTCTAGCTGCCAAGACCTCGAAATTAACAACGTAGCTTAGTTTGGTTTAAATCTATATCGTTTAGCTGAAACACGGATTCTTTCACGAAAGATTTATTTGAGGCCCTGGCCATAGACCGCACGCCCCAATCAACTGAAAATACAACATTAATACAAATCAGCCATCAAACCAACCACAAATCAACATTTTGCCCTTCAACAATCGACTTTTTAGCAAAGACATAACACGTGCACGAAGAATGGATATGGAGTTTGCTGAGTGACATTGTTCCCAAATTACAATGGTTAAAACAATATGAAACAATCAAAATGATCGTTCAGGGACCCGTAACTCCGGAATGGCTCGACCAGTCGAAAAAGTGGTCTCTATGAGGATGTAGCCCAGGGAAATTTCTGGCTTAGATCATGTTTCAGATTTTAGGTAGGTGCAGTAGTTTTTTCTGAAACCGTGTCACACAAGAACAAGAACAACAACACCACCACCAACAAGAAGTGAACAGTTTTCATATTTCCGTGTGGCTTCGTACTCTTGCACGGAATTGCATAAAAGTTGGTATAAAGTTGGGAACGTTGCTATCTACTATCTGGCCAAGTTTGGTCGAAATATACTGAATAGAAACGGAGAAACTAATAGTTTTAGTTTTGCTGGAGAGAGGACTTCAATCATATCGCCGTGTATGGAAATAAAACCCAGCTGTCTTAAGGTGGAGGTGTGGGGGGCACCACGGGCCAACCCACTCAGGAAAACTATTCCAGCGATTAAATAACCGGCTTGCAAAGGGAAATTTTACGGCAATCGGTCTTAAAGGGGGATTGCCACCCGATGACAGGCTCCAGCATCTATAACCATTTGCCGACATATGGTTCTGTTGTCCTTACTTTTAACATGCGAAGGAACACACAAATAAATTTCTTTTCATGAAGCAAACAAGCTGCGTCCCTCTTTAATTATTGAGTGTAAAGTTGGTGTGTCCACGTGCACCACAGAATCAGCGGTAAGGTTAAGCCTAACGACATCACGGGTACTTTTATCTATATATCAACCATTTTGGAACACAGATTTTGAAATACAGATTTTGAATCGCTAGGTGGGCGTCATCTAGCGACAGTGATATCGTTAACCTTGACCGCTTGCTCCTCGGTGTACATGGACGCTCCAACTTGGTTTTTTTTAAGTAAGTAAGTAAGTTTTATTCATCCACCACAGGTTACAAAATAAGCACAAAAGTAAACACTCATTCCACAAGAGCTCATGCTCGCGTGTGGTTTGAGAGCAGCAGACAAAGAAAAACAATTGAACTGGCACTTTTACACACAAAATCAAAGGTTAGGCACCAAAAGAACAACAAAACACATCGAAATAAAACAAAAAAGTGCATCGGTATATATATATATATACGCAACAAATTTCTGAAAAGGGAGATAAAAGCAGAATACAAAGAGGAGTGAAATATATAAATCAATCTCAAAGAAAACACGAATAAAGCGAAAACAAACAATTTATAGTCAAAATATAATCAATAATTGGTATCGTTCAAAACCAATTTTGAATTGTTGAATCATGTAATAGGCAAATTGTCAGTACTTATGGTAATAAATTGCAGACCCATTAAAAACCCTCAATAATTAAGGATGTACCTGGCTATTGTTGTCTAAAAAGAAATTTCTTTGCGCAATCTTTCGCTTGTTAAAATCAAGTGCTACATAGAACTAACTAGTGGTAGACGGCGCTACAACCTGCAACCTGTCACTCGGTGAAGAGGCACCTTTAAACCATTTACATCTAACATCTGTCAACTTCCCGTCCTGTGAGAGAACTGGCATGGTGTCGGGAGGAAACGCAATTTCTACCCCAGTGGGCCTTGGCTTGAACAAACGAAACTTCTTCACTCCCTTTAAGTTCGTTTCAACGCTACTGCATGCCAGAAGGGCTTTGGTGGGATTAAGCAGAGCAGGAGTAATATTACTCACTCGCAGTTTAGGTAAAAAACTGCACTGCATAATTTTAATGTAAATTATCCACGAAGTAATTGCGAACATTCGTTCAAAAACTGGGGGAGTGGGGTCACGACCAAGAACGGTCCAGCGTCAGTTCCTGCTGTACGCTAATCCTGGTTTGAGTAAGTGTATGAAAGCTACGTTACACGGGAAAGTCGACATTCAGCGATATAAATCCAAGCCACTTTAACAGTTATAACAGCCCCTTTTAAAATTAATAACAACTGTACTGCATCGGACGCATTTTCATGATAATGTGCCTTTATTATTACATCTATTTTGCATATTAGCTCACCGTACATGTGATATTTCGTAAATTGTCTTTTTTTTTACATTTGTTGATAATGTTTTTTTTTTTTTTTTTCTGGTGATTTTTTGCGCCACTTGGGTATCGCGCAGGTCCAAGCACCACTCCGCTCTTCACGCAGCCACATGAATAAAGCCAGCCGATGCTTTAAAAGAAATTAAAGATCATTATCCGGTTCGAGTTAATTGTAAAGTAAAACAAAATTAGCTTACTAAACGACAGCTATTGTAGCCGTAGCAATTTCCTGATTGAAATCTTAATTGGCAACTGATGAGAATTAAATGAAAAACAACAATGTACGCACCACAGACAACAAAGGCCTAATTACCCCAATTAATTTTTTTTTTAATACAGATTCTGTAAAGAAACAGCCACTGGCGAACTTGCTAACGTTAAGAATGTTAGGGAACAAGAATTAACGTTAAGGCGGGTGTACACTAGGCTAGTTGACTAGGCCGAGGAATATGCGAGTCGAGTTGACTTGCTACTCGCCCTTTGCTCTCATAATGTAAACCACTACTGTAGAGGGCGAGTAGAATGTAAACTCTATTCGCACATTACTCGGCCCAGTCGATAGTCTAAGGGAGCGTTTATGCAACAACTCGCCTTTGCATTCTCGCGGCTGAAATTTAATCGCGATGGCAAAGATGTCATTGCCATGGTAACAACGCTTCCTGGAATAGCTAAATCATGCATCGTTTGAGCAAATGCTCGCAGTCTTATAATTCGTGACAATAAGATAATTGACGAAACAATTTTCCCAATAGCTTCTAAACATTATTGACTCGTTTCGTTGCGAGCTGGCAAAGCTAAAACCGCCGCCATGTTGGAATTTCAGATATTCAAGATGCTAGCTGCGAGAATGCAAAAGCGAGTAGTTGGGTAAAAGCGTCCTGAAGACATATAACCGCGTTCTGAAGATGACAATTACTCGGCTGAGCGAGGCACAATACATTATTTTATTTTCTGTATTCACAGGGCAAAAACATGCATGATTTCTGCCCAGTGCTCCACAAAGCAGTGCTTTGCGGTACGAATTTAATCTTCGAACTCGTGAATTTCATGCACTAAAACCTCCTTGTCATGAAATTTCAATATAATCAGAACAAAACTTTCCAACAAACAAACGTGACATACGAAATCCAAATTCAATCTCGCATTCGACCTCGCTCGCTTCGTTCTCTTGGCCAATTGATGACGGTTGAATTTTTGCGTTTTTGACACCCCCCCCCCCCCCCCTCCGAGTAGTCAATAGACCAAGCCTTCATGATTAATGGTGGATGATAGTTGTATGATTATCGGTGACGAATTTACTTTAAAATAACTTTATTCTCACGACTTTTTCGGGTGCCATCGCCAGGTCTAATCAGGGATTACGAATTGTAAAACTAATACTAAAGGAAATTTCTAAAGAAACTTTTTCAGAAATTTAACATCACTGGGTTAGAGGTAGAAATGCTCCACGGGTCGGTGGCTTATTGGGTCACATGGGTCATGATTTAAGAAAATTACTACAACTATGGTTTAAACACTGCCTTTGATGTACGTTTTAAGCATGTGTTTATAAATTGTTGCAAACTGGGCACTAGTGTTTTATTTTAAACGTATTTTACGCTTGCAGCACTTTGTAAACACAATTGCTCTGACGTTTTTTTCCTCAGCCCATGCTATTTGTAAAACGCTTTACATCTCAAAACGTCCAAAAAAGTTTTCTAGGTGTTTTTAAAATCTGTTAATTTTAAAATCGTTCCATGTGCCAATCAAACATGTACAGCTACACATGTCGGGCAAAGTTGAGCAAAAGCTTCTCCAGCGCCCTCGATCCCATAAATCAAACTTTTTAAGGGGGCACCTACCCTAAACTGAGGCCTAAATTTGGAAATTTTTTGCTTTTAGAGTAATTGCCCTGGAGTCATAATTTTTTTTAGCCAAAAAGTGGGTTGAAATAAGAGTCTAGGATGTATTTTAAATTTTCAATTAGTTTATTTTTGTGGGAGTACTATACCGATACATTTCTGGTACTGCTACTTTGATAACGTCGGCCAAAAATGTTGCACATGAACAGTCTTAGGTATACAGAGGGCTATCACGTGAACCAAAATAATTTTGATACCACAATTTTTTATATTTTATAATATAATCACAATTTACGTATATTATAAAATTACATATCCAACATTTTGGAATTTTTTTTTTAAAACTAGACCGGAAGTGTGTAGAAGTATGATTTTGGTTCACTTTATAGTCACCACACATCTGGGAACTTGCGTAAAAAATTTCAAGTTATTATCTCATGATGTTTTTAGTGAGTGACCGCTAGCGATATTCGCGTTCAGAGAAAATCACGTTTGAACGTGAAACTTGTAACCTTACGTAAAGCTAAACAAACCCCCCCCCCCAAAAAAAATGTTTTAGCCATAAAAGGTCTCGCTTAATTAGGAAAAAAAAAATTGGGGAATATTTTTAGGGAAGGTGCCCCCTTAAGCTCAAGGACAACAATAATTCGTAGTACAGCATTTTAAAAGCACGGAACATGAACCAATGTATCGAGCACAAGTATTCTTTTTCGAATTCCACACTTATAGACTCAACTTAGAAACCATTTGTATTTCCGTAAACTCTCCACCTGTGCACGAACATATTCTTCCAAACACCACGAATAAATTTTTAGAATGTGTCGAACTCCTCAAAAAGTTCCACATTTGCACATTTCGACTCCAAGTTCGGCTGGACACAAACGTATAAAAAAAAAAAAAAAGTAGCATTCATGCAAACGGCACTTCGTTTGGTGATGCAAGCAACACTGATCGAGGTCCCTATTTGGTGACTTTTAAATTTTTTTAATTTTTTAATTTTTCTTTTGCTATTTCGGTTCTGTCTGATCTCTCGTTTGCCTGTTTTGTTCTGTGAACATCGGTTTATGAAACTACTCCTTTTAACCCTTTTACTCCTTAGTTTGTTATCATGTGATCTCGATAATAATCAGAGGTGACTCGAAATGTCGAATGGAATTGTGATGGGGTGCACTTTATTGGTTTTTACTAGTTATTTATTTTAAAACACACAAATTTTACAGTGTTATTTCTTAGGCCATGGGTCAATAGTTTGTGTGCGGCAGTTGGCTGTGAGCTAGCAATTAAAACTAAACTAAACCTAAAAATTTAGTTAAAACTTCATCAACTTGCCCCTATAGTAGAATTATATGCATTAGACATTTTTACATGCCATCCTCAGTAGTATATTATTGTATATAGACCATCCATCTCAAAATTGTAAAATAATTGAGAATAATTTGTTACTGGTTTTCTTCCTACAATTCTAACTTAATATGAACTCTTACAGTTGTACCGTAGTTTATGAAATAATTATGTAAATGCAAAATTATTGATTCAACTGAACCAAAAACGAAATTGTTTTATTCGTAAGTGGAAGTTCTTATACATTGTAACAACTATGGTTACCCTATGCATGATTACAAAATGCATTTTTTTCTCCCCAATTGTACATTTACATTATGACATATTGACATATATTTTTCTAAATCATTTACTCTGTTACCATTTTATTTATTCTTTGTGTCAAAATATGTGAAATTAATATCTAGACACACGCTAGTGTGTCGCCGCCAAGTAATAGTAGATCATCCCATTGTAGACATCCTATTGTTAAACAATTGACTGTTAATGATGAAAAGGCGGATCACTAGCAGACACGCGTCTGTTAACTGTAAGCAACTGAAAGCATATTTTGGCATGTTGAGGATAAATCCCAATGCGATAGAAACGTTTCAAATTGTGGAAAATGTAAGGGGAAGGGTCAGAGATTAAGAAAAACTAAAATTTAAAGGATGAGTGTCCACCAATCATAGAGAAAAAGATGCGTCAATAACGTTGTTTTTATGTTATTGTCTAGCTAGCTAACAAGATTTTTTCCATGTTAAATCCCATAGACTTTTTACTCATGGCTAGCGCAAAATTGACAAGGCCTACGTGGCTGAATTTTGGCACACGATGCATGGTGATCTGAGCATGGTCCTTTTGTTGGTTTGGGGGTTGTAGGGGTCAGGAAAAATGCGTGGGAGGGTTTTGAAATTCGCCACCAGCGAATTTAAATTTCGTTTCTTTTCCAAGTTGCAACCAAAGATTATAAGCAACAATGGCTTGAACAATCAAGACTGGTCTTTAGATTTATTGTAAAAGCCTGGACGAACTATGTAACGAAGGACAAAATAAGGACACATTACCGTTGCCGTGTATTACGTATGAATAAAATGATGTGCGTTATGGTTACGCAACAATACGAGCATTCAACGGGGTAACGAGGTTTTTGTTAATAACCCAAAATAAAATGCTTCGCGTTCTGCTGTTTTAGTAACAGCGACCTTCGGGGTTTCTGCATGACGAAATGTCAACGAAATCTTGAAAAGTTAAGGGGAAGGTGCAGGGTTTAAACAAAACAACTGAAGGGGATGCGCTGATTGAGTGAGCAAAGCGAACGAAATTAGCGATTGTTAGCCAGTGTGTGCAAAAATGGGATTGAAGCAACTTAAGTATGTGAAGAGTGGTCATTCAATAAACTGAGCCGTGGCAATTTGGCTAATCTAACGGCTAATTGGCAATGGCAAATTGAAAATTATAAATCTGAAAATTATGTGAAAATTAAAATTAAATGTGAGAATTATTACCGTATAGAAATAAAATTCCTCTAGAAAAATGGTACAGATGAAGATAAGACGGTCTAACCTTATGTACGTTCACAGTCCTATGAAAGTTGTGATCCACCCAAAACCAAACTGGTAGAAAATCCAGCCAAGTTTCCAAAAACGATCGGCCTTTGAAGTTAGTGATATCATTCAACCAAGGAAAGGCCGCCAAGGTCAATCCTATTAGCCAAGTTAATCGCACCCAATAATACTTTGGACGTTAAATGAAAACTTGAAGATTGCTACAGCGAGTAGCACTCTTCAAGTTTTCATTTAACTTTTGAACTATTAGTCGGTGCGATTAACTTGGCTAATAGGAATGACCTTGGCGACCTTTCCTTGGTTGAATGATATCACTACCTTCAAAAGCTGATCGTTTTTGGAAACTTGGCGGGTTTTTCTACCAGTTTTGGTTTTGGGTGAATATTTATTACACTAATCATATATTATGATTTTACTTCCTGCGTACTGTCTTTGCTGCACAGCCTGTACTGCACAGCAGTGCCATCACAATAAAGTAAAAGTAAAGTAAAGCAATTCAGTGTATCAGACGGGTTATGGATATGAAAAAGTGACCCACTTCCGTCCCTGCAGAGCTATAGTTTTTGGGACCTAAAATATTTACGCCAAACAAAAGTTTAGTTTCGAATAAATATTTACGAGATCTCTTTTCGGTTTCCAATGGCGTGCTGGTTCGTTCTTCGCTGATTGCGTGCTTCAGTTCTTATGGGGAACTGTATGAAGACTTAAAAAGAGGTCATTTCTTTTTTTTTTTTTTTGTATTTAAGGCTAAATTTGGACAAACGTGTCAGTGGCACAATGCAACGTTTTATTTTTTTTGAAATTGTGATTTAGTAATAAGAAACCTAAAATGCCGGCAGATTGGCTCTGCTTGACCTTCACTTCTATAACGTAGCACGACTAGCTGGAGAAAACAAAATTTGTGATATAATATCGAAACGGTCCAGGAAAGAGGTCAGGGTCCTGTTTGGTTCGGGGTTGGGGGAGGGAGCGGTGGGGTAGGAGGAAGGGAATAAGGCGAAAATTAGGGCGACAGGACATCTATAACTAATTGAACTACATGTAAGATTGACGTGCAATAATGTGTGTTCTTAAAAACGAGCCGTAATAGTCCATGACCAATAAATTACTTCGTTTTGTTAGGTTTTTTTTTTTTTCTAGAAAACTCCCCAAGCGATTCGAAACGTATCCAAAAAGCGAGCGAATCATAGCAGTTAGTTTCCCTATATAAAAATCTTTCTCCGTCAAAACGGATTCTACCTAAGTAAACAAACAAAAATTTTCATTTTTTATTCCAGGCTTCGAACCATAGATTATTTGTAGCTTTCGACCCTTAATGCACTCAGCTAAGTTGGCTCGCTTTGATTAGGTCTAGTCCTGTTCTTCCTTACTTAAAGGTGCCTATTCACCAAATGACATGTAGCAGCATCTAGCACCGTCTACCATTATTTAGTTCTTTGTAGCATTCGATTTCAACGAGCGAAGGAATGCACAAAGAAACTTCTTTTTACACAACAAACTAGCTACGTGCCTCCTTAATTATGGAATGTAAAGTTGGTGCGTCCACGTGCACCAGCTAGCAAGAGGTCAAGGTTAATGATATCGCTGTCACTAGATGGCGCCCATCTAGCGGTTCAAAATCTGCGTTTCAAAACGGTTAATATATAGAAAAAAGCTCACGTGATGTCGTTAGGCTTAACTTTACCGCTTGCTTCCTGGTGCACGTGGGCGCATCAAATTACACTCAATAATTGAGGAGACACGTGGCTTGTTGCTGTGTAAAAAGAATTTTGTCTGTGTGTTCCTTCGCGTGTTGAAAGTAAGGGCTATAGAGAACTAGATAGCAGCAAATGGCTACAGATGCTGCAGATTTTCATTCGGTGGCAATCCCCCTTTAAGATTACTTTAAATCTATGTTCTCTTCAATTGCATAGAGTACAACATATAGAGGAATCGTGTTTAACCAGTGTGATAAAATGTGTTTGTCCTGTGCCCCAACCCCAAAGGGAAGCTAGTTTTAGTCTACTTTATTCGTCACATTATTTCTTAACTTTAACGGTTACGTGTGACGATTAGATGTTAACCGTTGTTCAACGAAGCCGTCAAAGTCCTATTAATAGTCCTATTAAAAGTCCTCTTTGGCATTAATTTTACTCATTTACAGTAGTTGACATAGAGCCTCTGGCTCCGTATATACCACACATTTATTTCTTATTGTCCCCACTTTTATATTTATTACTTTTCTAAAAAATTGGTTGAGTCTCTGGCTGTGTGACCTTGTGGTGCCCTGTTCTTCTCTTTCCGTGCATCTTAAATGCTGCCCCATGTCCCTACCCCTTTTTTAGGCTGAATTTCAGCGACTCTGTTGGGTCCTTTTCAGACCTGTGTGCTCCAGCACCTAACATTTTATTATTATTATTCACAAAACGACATGACAACTATCGCCAGTCAATTTTCCACCTCTTTTAATCAGGAAGTACCAGAACTGAAAAAGTTGAAAAAAGTGAAAATGCATAGTAAAACCAAAAATAAGAATGGAAACAAAAATAAAATTGGGGATAAACAAAGTGTCCCTGTTCAGAATAGGTTAAATAATTCCATGCAAATTATCAAACCAAACTATTATACGAGATTCTATCGATCATTAATAAATAAAAAATTAAAAATTCCTGTGGCCATGATGGATTTCAACTTAATCATTTTGTACAATCAAAAGAAAAAACAGCACAATTCATGGTAACATTAATCGCTGCAATCATTGACACGGAGATATGGCCCTATAAACTTAAAAAAACAAATTATCGGACCAATTTTTAAAAAGGGAGAAAAAACACATTTTTGTAATTATCGACCAATTGCACTACTTCCTGTACTTGACAAAATAATTGAAAGATTTTTTGCAAACAAAATTCTGAGTTTCCTCTCAAAATATAAACTGATTAATCCTTGTCAATTTGGATTTCAACCAAAAATTGGCACAGCTGATGCTTTAAGTTACATCAATAACAAAATCAATACAGCACTTAACGAAAGTAAGCACGTTGGTGCAATTGCCATTGACCTGAAGAAAGCCTTTGATACACTTGATATTGAAATTCTTGGCAAAAAATTATTTAACATTGCCATTAGGGGGACATTTTTGGGAATTCTTTTCAGTTACTTAAAGGGGAGGGAAAGTAGCGTAAAGATTGGCACGGTATTAAGCGAATGGCAAACAATTTCTTACGGAGTTCCACAAGGAACCGTGCTTGGCCCAATTTTATTTCTTATTTACATAAATGATATTACTCAAGTAATACAAAAAAAAAGTATTACTTTATATGCAGACGACATTTTTCTCTTCTCGATACACAGTAAATTCGAAACAATGAGACTAAACCTTCAAAATGACTTTGACAACATTAATAAATACCTGATAGACAACGAACGCTTTATCAGTGCAGAAAAAACAATGTTTCTGTATATAACTACATCCCATACAATAAGGGGAAAATGTAAAATTTACTTACACCCCGAAACTTGTTCATTCACAACTCCATGCGACTGTCCAACTCTGACTCATGCTTCTAATCTCAGATACCTTGGAGTTATTATTGATGATAACTGGAAATTTTATTACCATATCGAAGGAATTATTCGTAAAATTAGAGTATGTATCTCTTCACTTTAAATGGTCAGGAACTTACTGGACAAAAAGTACAAAAAGAGTCTATTCGACGCGTGAATCACTTCGTGCATGCGATATCCATGTTCAATTTTGGGCTCAACTTCCAACTGTAATATAAATCGCCTACAGAAAATATCAAATAAAGCTGCTAAAGCACTATTTAACTTAAATGATAAATCTTCACTGGAAATATTTTCAGAACATAGGCTACTAACCTTTAAGAACCTCTACAGGCTATCAGTTGTGATAGACAACTATCATGATGACACTATCAGACTAAAATATTAAGACCTCTTAGAAACAACAATGCATGGCTAAAAATTCCGACTTGGTGTAATTCCTATGGGAAAAGATGCCCTGCATTTGTTATCCCACATGTACTCAATGAAATACCGCAAAAAAAAAGAGATACAATAACAGTGAAGAATATTAAAAAAGTTATTAAAGAATGGCTAACTAACAATTAAATATAATGATTACCAGTATGATGTATTAATCTTACTAAGTAAATCAAATTTAGGGGGGAAAAATGTAAAACTTGAATGTATTATGTAACAGTATGTCCATCAGTGCACATACAAACTCCGGCTTCGTGCTATCTTGATGTAATTGTACTTCAAACTGATTAAATTATTATTATTATTATTATTATTAGTGTTATTATTATTATTATTAATACGACGCACACATCTATCAATGGTTAGCGTTGTTCAAAGTAAAATAAAGTAGTTTGAATGTGGCAATAAGTTTTAACGTGGACTAAACACTATGGTCACTCTGTGACTTGACTTGAGATAACATGATACATCTCTAGTCAAGATGCTTGACCTCAAGGAAACGATGCACATCACGGTTAACATATTTTTAATTAATTTTCTGAATCGGTAAACTTGGTGACCTAATAAACGTACAATACTAATTTATGTGTTTCTGTGGCGTTATTAAATTTTAAAACTTTCGCTTCAAACTTCCTCTTCAACTTTTGCAGATTTCTTTTTCATTTGGTTCAATGTCGCTCCTAGCTACAATAATATTTTTTTAAAACGTCTACCCCTACATCAAAAACGACCACACCCTAATTCGTTACATGCTCCAGATAATTCAACCCCTACAAAGTTCAAACCTTGGCAAGGAGAAGGGAAGTTTTTAAACCGTGCAGCCTACATTCCTCAACGAGTTTAAGCCTTTGGTTCCATCGGAAAAATTTTTTTTAGGGGGTAACGGGAACATAACAGAAACGAGGAGGGCCTGTGTGGACGAAATCAGAACCCTCATCCTCCTTTCCTCCATTTTAAAGTCACAATTCTTATAAGTGTACAAATCTCGCCAAAACAAAACTTGTTAAGGGTTCCTGCCAAGTTTTTTGGTCGTTTGAAGTCGTGATATCAAACGCCAAGCTCTTTCGCCAAGTTAATCCCACCGAGTTCGAAGGTTAAATGAAAAACTTGAAAATTGCTTACGTACTGCGTAACGTTTGGGTCCTAGTCGGCAGTTTTAATTTGGCGAAATAGCTTAGCTTTTTATGTCACGACTTGAAACGGCCAAAAAGCTTGTCGGGAATCCTTAACAAGTCTTCTTTTGGAAAGATATCACATCGTTTACGCCAAAATTATAAAATCCAGTTTTTTTCCTATCAGCTGGGAGACGAAAACCCGAAAAGCCAGTCAATAAGGTTTTAATTTTTTTTTGTCTATAGCTTTACATTAGTAGATTTACGTGTGTCTTAGGCTTTGTCAAGATGTCTACTGATCTCGTATTTTTTACAACTAGCTAAGTCCGGTTTGTGTTGGATGCACCGTTTGTAACATAGGTACGGTTGCTATGTTCAGCAACTTGGTTGAAATTAAGACACACACTAGTGTGTCATTCTCCAAAATTCAGAGAAAATGTTAACGTCTGTCCTATCCAGATAACATACATGAGCGTGGCGACCACTAGACACTTTTGTCTTTTACAGCTGAGGCAGTTTGGCTGTTTTCAGGTATTTGAGAAAAAATAACAATGCGCCAGAAAAGGAGGAAACTTCGTTTGATCGGGTGACTTTGGTCACCTGACAACATAAAGTCACTATTAGTGACCCAGCTTAACGTTTCCTTGTTGAAAAAAAAAGGTGTGAATAGCGCTGATATTTGCCTAATTACTAGCTGACAAGCTAGCTAACAAATTTCACGAAAATAAATTTTTCCATGCGGTGCAGATAGCTATAGTTTATCCGTGGAACATGCCCTGTGCTGGTTTGGAGAGGTGTATATTCAAAGTTACCGATCCATCTTAACACTATTTTAGAGCAGAGTTATAGCGTTTGTTTGTTTTTGCTTTTACGGAGCACAAACCCTAAACAGCCACTGGCATAATTACAGTAAGGCAGAGGAAGCAGCCGCCTCCGAGCCCACCGCCTTTGTGGGCCCCCTCACTAGCCCCAATTTAAATATGTTTGTAACCGCAAAATCAGCAGCAAAATTGTGTCTTCAGTTGCAAAAACTTTGTTTTAATTTTTTTATGAAAAGGGTGGCTCCACTGGTTTCGCCTTATGGCAAAAACTGCAATTGTTTTTATGAAGGACCTCAACTGCAGTCTCGCCTTGTGTGGCAACAACTGCATTGTTTATGTGTGTGTGTGGGGAGGTCTGGGTTGCCTCCACTGGACTCTAGCCTTGTGTGGAAAAACTGCATTGCTTTTTTTTTATGATGGTGGCTCATCGGGCCCTTACTATGTGTGGCAACAACTGCTATTTTTTAAAGAAGGAAATCGGCCCCACTGAGCTCTCGCCCTGTGTTGCAAAAACATTTTTTCTATGAAGGGGAGGGGGAGGGGAGGCGGCCTCTACTGGGCTCTTGCCTTATGTGGCATAACTGCATTTATTTTTTTAATGAAAGGGGCACTCCACTGGGCTCACACGTTGAGTCCCAATAACTGAATTTTTTTTGTCAGGGGGGAGGGGAATGCACTGCCGCCTCCGGGCCCGAATTTTGAAGTTACGCCTCTGCAAACAACATTTTGTTCTTGTTGCTTTATTACGGGGGGTAAATAATACAACAATAAAAAACGAATTTTACTTGTAACAATGAAAACGAATACGTAAGTTTAGGTTAGGTTAGTTTATTAATAAAGCCTACAAACAGCACGATAACAGCAACACGAATGAAGAATTGTTGCTGTTAACACTGCTAAATAATGCAATTTCGGTGAACTTCTCGAAAAATACTAAGACATAAGTAAACCTACAGTATTAAATCCAAAAGAAAAAAAAGGACCATACAATTAGATTTTGGGCTTTGATCAAACAGATGGGATATCCCCCCCAAACAAAACTTGTTAAGGCTTCTCGCCAAGCTTTTCGGCCGTTGCAAGTTGTGATGTCAAACGCCAAGCCCTTTCACCACGTTAATCATCCCACCAACTAAGAGTTGAAATGTTAAATGAAATACAATTTTCAGATTTTTCATTTAAACTTCCAACTATTAATCGGTGCCGGGGATTAACTTGGCGAAAGAGGCTTGGGGTTTCATATCACGACTTCAAACGGCCGAAAAATTTTACTGGAATCTTTAACAAGTTTTATTTTGGAAACATGAATCCTACTAGGCATATAACTGAGTTCTGCAGCTCATAATTACTGGACCGAGCGAGAAACGCTACAATGCATGTTTTCCGTTGTGTTGTTGACGCATCCGGGCGTTAAGGCTTCGTAAGTAGGCCGACTACCTCGCAGTTGTCGGAGGCTACATCATTGGGAACAATCAAGGCACGCAGACGCATGCTCGGGAACACTAGCCGGTTAGATCGGGTTTCCTTACTGATGCTGTCTTACCGCCTCTGCTGAAAATCGGGCTAAAACACGAACATCTCGGAAAATATTTGCGGTAATAGGAGTCTTATCTTAGAACTCGTTTCTTTCCCTCAACCAAATCAACTAAAATTGAACGTGTGGTTCAAACACATAAATTATGATAAAAAAGTTTTTTAAATGCACAAATAATAAACAAACACGACGTTTCGTGGACAAATGTTCCATGTTATCAAGTGAGGTAAAAGCTTCAGCTCGTGGCATCGTAAAAGGAATACACTACAAAGTCACAATAATTTCAGGCAAACGGAGCGTAAAAATAAATTGAAATGAGATCAGGAACCGATGCGCTGCAGGTCAAAACTACAGACACATTTGGGAAGCAAGTAGTTCGACTGTATCCCAGTAAATGTAGGTTGATCGTATAGTGACGACCAGGTGGTATGTTACGAATGCCATGACCTGAGTCTGTATCTCTCTCTTTGTTTATCTGTTTGACATATATTAGACACACACATGTATACATATAGTGTATCAAACAGATAAACACACTCGTAAACAGATAAGCAGACACACAAACCAAATTCCAACTCCCAGTCCGTCTCGTGTCGCACTAAAGATGGTACATTTAGAATAAACGGCGACAAGGTGCACAGCTGCTAGGGTGTTTACTCGATCGACTTGATCAATCGTACCAGCGCCTCCTCCCTCCCCTCGCATTTGTTCCAACCTCTTCCACCTATACGAATCTACCAATCGTTAAGGAAGGTTCTAAAAAATTGGACCCACGCCAACAAACAATCCCTTCCTGAAATAAATCCCGGAATAAAAAAACCCAATCGATAAATGCTAGAATGGACTAAAATACTATCCCAACACTTTGGGATTGTGCACCTTCTGCCCCTAAGAAAGAAGGTATCCTGGTGACCTAGTAGTCATCTCACGAATCGAAAAAAAAATCATTCTATTTTGTGGCTACAAAATCTCTGCCTATTTGTAAATCACGTTGCATTAAACGTACCGTACCGTCCGAGAGACGGTGTATGTTGCATCATGTAAAGATCGATCTAAATACCAGGTGCAAAATGATGTGTCACGGTCACTTGGAGGGCGAATGGGAGGGAAAGAGGAACTTGGGGGTGGGTCCAAGTAGTACCCTCCACATCTATTGAGGTGAAACCTCAAAAGCGACATATTATGTCCTCTGGAAACAACATATGTGGAGTCTGAAGCAAGACGAAATCGAAATTGAAACGCGATAGCCACCCTTCGTGTGAAAAATGGGGCATTGCACAAATTGGGACAAGGCTGCCGTAGTCCACGTCGAAAATAATACTTTAAGGAAAATGTTTGACTCGTAATTTACAGCATAAGTCTAGATTCGTGAATCTAACAAACTCGTACCCCGTCCTGCAAACTTGGAAATAATTGTACAAAAACGTACCCGTAAATATTTTATTATATAGTTAAGCTGCTTCCAACAAAATTATCCCTCTCGCCTTCTCGCGCCATGGTGTCGACTGGGACCCCTTAAACCTCTGAAGTTAAGCTTCTTCCGCCAGTACGGCGCTCATAGGGCGTTGATGTACTGAGCTATTTTGTTGGGGGGTCTGGGGCCGACGACCATGAAGGTCCGGCCTCAGTCAGTTTTCTTACAAAAACAGGTAGTGTTGCCAGATCGGTGGTTTTACTCCGCAGACCTAGAGGTTTTGAATGTCGTTGGGGATGAAAAGAAGTGTGGAAAATATTTGGGGGTAATTCTAGGGTGGAATTCTTTAGAAATGAACGTTTTACTAAATATAGGCTTATGTCGCAAGTTGCAACATCAAAACTTATTTTGCCACTTGTTATATAAAATGACAGTTATATCGACTTTCTTTTAAGTCACGAACTATATGTTTTGTGTCTTTAGCACTATGTAAAAGATAATTAGTTGTTGCTGTCACGGTAATTTTTTTTTTTCCTGATCAACCAGATTTGCCATTTCTGTGTAAGATCGCAAATCAGGAAGGGGAATACAAAAAAAATAAAAAAGGTTCATTTTCATAAAGTTTCATTTTCGCCTTAGGAGTAACGTGCGTGTAACAACGGAGTTATTGTGGCATTTTTATTTTTGCATTTATTTTAATTTAATTTAATTTTTTTTGTTATTTGTACGAGAAAATATTTTTTCTTAATTACGGATAATGAAATTTTTTTTTAGAGATTTTCTAGGGTGATAGCGCCGTGATATAGGGGTTAAAAAGGACATGCCCTCGTTTGGGTGATGATGACGATGCTACTTTTATCATCTACTTTTATCAACGGGACTAGAGGGCGAAATGTGTCAGTCCTGCCTTAGTATCGCTCCTAGTATGCAAACCCATCTGACTGCTTGAAATAAAAAATGGCGGCATCCATGGCGTCATTGAGCAATGGTAACAGCGACAATAACTTCGGAACTTGACGAATTACTTGTAAACGGGCAACATTTGAAGTTGATGGACTTATTCTGTATTCGATTCAAACAGTCGTTAGTTCGTTACAAGTGATTTGAACCACGGATGAAGATTCTCGTAGCACGAAACCGTGCATTATACTTAGCTCCACTCATAGCTACAACTTGTCTGCATATTGAATGCTGGATTAAAGAAAGTAAACTTGATCAGTGAGTTTTCATCTACTTAAAATTAATTTAGCCTCCTAATCTTACCAACCATTTCCTTAAGGGTTGAATTAAGTATTCTTACCGTGAGCATTTTGTTTTAGCGACGCTAACTAGTTTCCATCTCCATGGCGACGCACAGAACGTCAATTTGGGCCGTGACGCTACTACTACTATTCCAAGGTCTTTGGTGACGCTTTGCCATTTCGGTTCGTTGACGACGGCACCCTCTGACGGCGATCGTTAAAAGTAGGTACGGTACTAGCTTCACCCAAATATTTACTGTCGGCATTGTAATGTATTTACAATCACAATGCTTTATTTATTTATCGATTGTCATTCCTTTGTTATAAATTACTTCTAAAATGTGTGAATGCCATTGAATAAGGCCAAGGCCACCTGAGACAGTCGCTGAGCTCCTCGCTTCACTCCAGGCTGGTCAGGTTTGTGCTCTTCCGACATTAGTTAGTGACAGACACGCCAGGTGTCTTTCAGTACAGGGCCGTAGCGAGTGGGGGGCAAGGGGGGGCAAGCTGCCCCCCCAACTTTTGCCAAGTCGGCAAAATTTAATCACGTGTGGGTCAGAGAAATTACACCGCCAAAGTTAGCCTTTCTTGCAATTTTTCTCTACAGATTTTTGTGTACAATATAAAAAATGGAACTAAATATTTCCGACAATCCGACTATTATTTAGCATATTAACCGACTGTCCGACTAACTTACGGCTAAAGGTGGGGTGACCTTATCTGAGAAAGCATGGTTTGATCTAGCTTAATCCCTTCAACTCTCCCTTCGTATTTCGGTTTCCTTAAGTTGACCTTGACTGCAAGGCAGAGTGAGAAATCGGGAATTCGTTGCTTTTCAATAAAATATTTCCTCCGGCTGAAAGAGGAAATAATTCTGGAAAATCTCCCCCTCCCCGATCAACCTGTTGCGAACTCACTGTCGGCAAACCGACAACAGTCAGTAAGTCACTTCGTTCTCATTTACACGACCGTCAAAATGAGTACGGGCAATCTTGGTACGGGTAGAAAACCAAGAATGCGTATTAAGTTGGACTGCACTGCAGCATGTAGTTTGACAACGATTACCGTAACAAGCATGAAAAGCATTGCCATGGCGGCAGAACGGTTCAAGTCAGACAAACTGATGCTCTGTCAAACCCCTTCGAGTTAGATGGAGCAGAAAAAAGATGAGATAGTCAAAAATATTTTCAATCTTAAACCGTAGGATACATGTTATAATTTGTCCTAATTATAGCCGAATCAGTTAGTTTAACAGCCAACTGAGCAATTAAGTATTGGATAAAAAAAAATACGAGGCTAACACTAACAGCTACCCTAGAATAAAAAAAAACTTTTGACCACAAAAAAAAATCCATAAAACATTTGCCGACTCTAGCTAAAACAAGTGTTTGAACGTTATAAGATTGTTTGTTGAATACTGCAAAATAAGGTTTCTACAGTTTGCTCGCGTCACAAACGGAGAACTATCTCAACGATATGTTTGGTTAAAATACCGAATTTATATTCATAGCTCTACATTGCTGCTAAAAGAAGTAGTTTTCATGGAATGCCGACTTACAGTAAATTATTCTTGAGTTATATCGTGATATTCGAAAACAGTAAAATTTTTTCTCTGCGTGCTGTTAAGTTGAAAATGGTCGTAATAATATAAAGGTTGGAATGAACAAAAAATACTGACTGGTGCTAGACTACAGAAACGAAACAAGGTCCTATTTTTTTTTAAATAAATCACTACCTTTTCATACTTAAAAAACTAGCAGTAGGTCAAATATGCAGGATCCAGCGGTCTTCTAAAGACACCGTTAGGTCCAACCCCCCCCCCCCCCTACACACAAGAGAATAGAATAGTTACAAACAAAAATGTGCAGAAATAGAAGAAAAAAAGTAATTCTCTAAAATAACTAGCCGAAACACATAAAAAAAAGCACTGTATTTAGTAGGTAACTTCTTTAATGAAGTGAACGTGTGATCGTGTGTTACCTTGTGCTTCCTGCCGTGCAAAAATCAGTCCCTCTTTAGTCTAATATTCCTTCATAACACTCCACTTTGCATTTGTGTGTACCTTTCTACTATGCGAACTGGTTAAAGATTTTCTACAGAATGTAATTTCCTTCAAAGTATTGTTACAGCCAAGCACAGGGGTGGCGCCACGGGGGGGGGGGCCCCCCCCCCGGGGGGGGGGGCGGCGCCCCCCCCCCCCCCCCGGTCGGGGAGTAACCGACATTATCGGCGGGGAACAGCCGGAAGACTAAATCTACATGACGACATGAAATTCGTAAAAATTTTGGGGGAAAAAGGTCAAAATACAGTTGCCGTTTTGTTTGCCAGTAGTCCTACTGTTGCTACCTCATCACCTCCATAATATGTAAAAGCCGTCTTAGTTAATGCAGAAAAGTTAACTAAATATGTATAAAGCTAAACTTGTTAAGGAGTCTTGCTTGAATTTATGATACCAATGAACTGAGCGAAAATCGTGTACAGTAAGTTGCTAAACTGAAAATTGATTTGCTGCCATAGACCGTCAACGCCATGATTTAAGAGACATCTTAGTTACGAGTCACGTTTGGGATGCCAACGCCTTACCGGTTATCTCTAAAAGGAGAAGGCCCGTTTTTAAAAGCCCAACGCACAACGCGAAGTTTGTGAGGGATCAAACACACCCCAAACAAACGGAGCAATAGCAGCCCAGTGGTCAAGAATCCCGGCCTCCCAAGGAAGAGGACGCAAACTCAACTTCAGCGTCTAACCAAAACAAAACTAAAAAAAAATTCACTGTGTTCGCAAATGGCCGTATACCTTTGAGGTCCGACTGTGTGTTCTTGCTATAGTTATAGCCGAAACGTCAGCTAAATTTGTACAGAAAAAGCTTTCCTTCCAAGTTTTCGTCAGTTTTAATTCCATAAAAACCGAGCAAAGAATAAAAATTGAAGAATAGTTGGCGGTTTAATTTACTAGTAGCTCTTTTCTTCTTAGCCCATCGCCACTGTAATATAAAACTAATTCACGAACGTCATCTGAATCTTCCGCCATTTACGGTAAGCAACAATACTTTTCAAACCTTAATTTCAAGTGTTTGTTAACGTTAAATTAATTTTTTTTAATTAAATTCACCAGTTAATTTAATTTGTAAATAAAATATATATAAAAAAAACCAAGAATTTTGGTCACAATTAGTTTTTAAGACCTCTCATGTTAAAGAATTTTTACGAAAAACATCCAAAACTTGCTTAACAATGTGGTGCAAACGTGTCTCGGGAATCCGAAAATAGGCCCTCAAATAACGTAAAATGCGTCGGCTTCCGGGGCTCTGCCCCGGACCCCGCTGGGGAAGCTTATAGCACTCCCCCAGACCCCCAACTGGTTTCGCCGGACCCCTGCTAAAGTGGATCATATTTAAATTTAAAAAATGTTCATTTTCTTTGCCCCCCCCCCCC
>JAHWFP010213204.1:11769-51767 GCA_023313725.1 Lithobius niger
TAAATTGTTGTACGTAAGAATAACGTAAAAGATATTTATTTATCTGCTTCACCAACATGTTGGTAGTCCTTCGCTTGGTCAATGTATTTCTTTGCTGCTCCTTCAACATATTGGCCATACTTCGTTGGACCAATGTATTTATTTATCTGCCGTAGTAGTATGGAGCCGTCCCTGGCTGGGCCAACGAACATGTTGGTGGGGCAGCAAAGATCTACGATGGCCCGGTGAAGTAGTTAAACAAATTCGTTGGCCCGACGGTGGGATATCTACTTGCAGGCTAACATTGAGAATTTCCCTGACAGAAATTTGCTTACTTGATCATGTACTAAATTCGTCCAATCATAACCGACTTTCAGTGATCACGCTTCAGTAGCTTTCGAAAGCTACTGCGGTGTTATCACTGTAGGTCGATGTTCATTGGCTAAATTTAAAACTAAATCAGTAAGGCATTGTCCTGTATGCTTTCATTGGTCGGTGCAGTGTAATGCAAAACCGTGCAAAACATGGCGAGCGCTTTCTGAATTTGATACGCTTTCGGCAGTCACTCGCTTCAAACGTTACACAGATGTTTTACGATACGTTTGCTGAATTCATTTCAAATAAAAGTATGTATTTTCCTACCAGAAACAGTCCGGAAGGCCTTTCGTTCGAAATATGCACTGTGTCGTTCGTTTGCGTAACCTAGCAACGCCTGCAGTCACACATAGAAGACGGTGGCGAAGCTCGTTAACCTGCCTGCGTCGTTAGGCCAATGTAAACGTAACCTAGCAACAAATTCTGAGCATCGTTTTGAAATTTATTACGTACGCTCCACTACAGTCCGTATTTGGTTTTTTTTTTACTTACTCTTGCAATTTTAGAAAAAGTAAAATTATGTACTATATTTATAATTTATTATTACGGAATTGTTTAAAGTAAAAATGTTAGGAGGTGTGTGCCAATGAAACATTCTTAAGCGGCAGAAAATATCAATTTTATTCCTGGTGGTCGTGGGGCAAATCGGCGCACCGATATTTAGAGGGGAGCAGCAACTTTTTCAAACTTTTTCAATTCTACATACGTAATTTAGCTTGCTGAATAATGGAAAGTGGCGAGAAATTCTCTAACTAAATACCCCGCGAGCTATTGGAAATAATAAAAATTCATTCAAC
The DNA here is from genome assembly GCA_023313725.1 of Lithobius niger. NCBI lineage: Eukaryota > Metazoa > Arthropoda > Chilopoda > Lithobiomorpha > Lithobiidae > Lithobius > Lithobius niger. The sequence continues at coordinate 12,921 of JAHWFP010213204.1, forward strand.
ACTCGTGTTTTGGCCCATTAAACTCACTCGTGCTATTTATTGGCAGATAATTTCCATCGTGCTACGCACTCGTGAAATTAATATCTCCCTAAGTAGCACTCGTGAGTTTACAGAGGCCAAAACACTCAGGTTGAAAAAAATTATCGATAATTTCCTTAGCTCTTGGGATATTACGTATGATAAGGTCTACATTGGGTCATGCGATTGCCCCGCGAACATTGTGCCAACACTGTGCCGTCATTGGTAAAACCATTCCCAACGAGTCGCCAACGTTACCGACGGTTGGCTAATGTTGGCCCAATTTTCTACCTACTATTGGAATATGCAACCCCTGTTTGGCCGCCCCATTTTGCCAAGGACATTGATCATGTGGAGTCTGCGCAGCGTATGTTTAAAAAAAAATTGTTGGACTTAGAACTTAAATTACAGTGAACGACTAGAAGTTTAGGGAGAAGACACACTGGAATTATGCAGACTGACGTGAAACCTTGCCTTAACGTAGTCCTTACTTCATGACCAGTACGGAGTTAACTATGGAGACTTTTTCCCTGAAATTCGTGTAATGTTACTAGGGGGTCACCCTCTCAAATTTACGATGCTCCCATTTTCAAGATATTGTAGAAAGTTTTTCTTCTCAAATCGTGTGGTGAAAATTTGGAGCGGGCCGTCAGTAGAGGCATAGTTACAGCTCCATCCCTAAATATTTTAAAAATGAGACTATCGAAACAGAAACCATTTTTAACAAAAAAAATGTCACTGCTCTATTGCCGGCTGCCAGCTGACGTCACACTACGGAAACAAAAAAACAAGTTGCATTTAAAACTAAGACATAAACAGGAATGAATGAAAAAAAAAAACAGTTTTTCTGCAGTTATGGTGTAATCCCAGGTAACATTAATTTTTTTTTTAATTTAACTAGGATAGCCCCCCTCCCCTCCTTTATACGGCTGGTTTTTTAGAGCATTGTAGTGATTTCCCGTTTGCATGAAAACACTGTGATTTCCCGTTAGCAGTACGCCAAACTTTGATTAGATTTAGTTAGATTCAGGCTTAAGAGACATAGAGACCTACATCCCGTATGTCAGATGAACAAAACTTTTTTTTTTAAGGAAAATTAGAAATTAGCCATTCGCGAAAATTATACACTAGAAATAACGTACTTCAGTAAGCCAATTTTTTTTTTTAATGTAATTGTGTGGCTTGGTATCAGTGGTCTTGCTGGCCCTTCCTCGTTGTGTTTTTAATTTTTCCTTCATAACAAAATTTAAATCTATATAACTAAGATCATAATACTTGTTTGTTTGTGTGTGTCTGTGTGTCCGCAATTACATGGACGTCGGCAGTGGGAATCTCGATAATCCTTATTTATCGTGATAATCTCGACAATTCTTATACTGTTTCTTTGTATGTCTGTCAAACGGAATTGTCTGTGATATAAGTAATGATTCGATCTCTCTTTTCAACAAAGAGGCACAGTACTGATGACGTCATGTTTTTTTCCAGTCACATTTTTTTTCATGCAAACGGGATCTAGGTCTCTATGTCTCTTAACCCTGAATCAAACTAAATCTAATGAAAGCTTGGCCTACTGCTAATGGGAAATCACAGTATTCTCATGAAAATGGGAAATCACAACAATGCTCTATATAACCGACCATATAAGGGGGGCTGTCCTAGTTAAATAAAATAAAAATTAAATTTTACCCGGGATTACACCATAGCTGCAGAAAAACTGTTTTTTTTTTCATTCATTCCTGTTTATGTCTTAGTTTTAAGGCTGTGTCTCAGGTGCCGGTGACGGGATCCAGTTTATAAATACTCGGGTCCCGGTGAATTCGTTGAAAACTAGGCCTTCTGCTTGTTAAAGTGAACCTAACCAGGGTAACCTAACCTAACCAAACCTAACTAAAACTAATATAAGTTTGCCTAAAAACTACGTTTTATTTTTGTTTGCCGGGATCCACACACGCAGAACTCCGGTCCCGTGAACGCGTCCAAATAGGCTTGAAACAGTTACGTCCCAACCGGGACTAGAACCACTGCGTAGTTTTAAATGCAAGTTGTTTTTTTGTTTGTTTCCGTAGTGCGACGTAAGCTGGCAGCCGGCAATTGTCAGTATAGGAGAATTATTTCGCCAGTCTTAATGTTTGTCGTTAGCGCGCACGACAGCTGAACAAATTAACTCTAACAAATCATATATGTATAGAGCAGTGACACGACGTAGTGTTATTGTATATAACTCTATGCTGTGGCCTTAATGGGTTAGCTGCAAGGGGCACTGCAGAGAGAAACAGAAGGGCGTCATACTAAAACCGATGCTGTGAATGAAGAGTGATTTCTTAGACCTAAAACGCGCGATTTTTGTTGTTGGAGAAACAACGTTATTTTAAGCCTAAGAAACCGCTCTTCCGTTGTTTTTCCCTCCATTTTTATGTAGTGCACCTTGTAGTTATGCCCTCCAAAACCCATACTGGTGCCAATCTGGTGCCAATATGGCGGCAAATGTCACTGCTCCATAGTCCCACTCTCTTTTGGCCATATAGCTTGTCAGTAACAGTAACCCCGTTCCATAAACAGCACTTGGATATCCTGTTCCATGGAACTCGTAATGGCAACAAATGATATCTTATTAAAAATAAAAAAAGAGATGACGTGGAACTTGTCAGTCCTTTTTTTTTTATCTATTTTTCCGAAAAAAAAATAAAAAAAGGGTACCATTTTCTGACTTTTTACCCCTGTACAGTCGAAATTTTCAATTCGACTTCCTGGATTTTTTTTTTTTGTGTGGCACGGGTATTGAAATTTGAATTGAATTTGCAATAATTAAATCGAAATACAATAACAAATTGGACGGACGAATAGAAAATTAATAAAAACTGCAAACGTACATGAATGACATCCAATGCGTTGTCCACAACAAACGATGTCGCAGTTGTGGGGGGGGGGGGGGGGGGGGGGGGGGGAATAAATTAATAGAGGAAGTGTAAGAGTTAGTAATTTTAGCCCGAACTAGAATTGGTCAATTTTCAAACAGTTGTTGTAAGCAACAAAAGTCATTCTAAGTGTATTTTCTTACTGCAATTAATCATTTTGGAAATTATATAATTTTTTTCATTAATGAAGGATGACCATAAATCATTCAGTAATCACCATGCATTACACAACGTAGTCACGTGACAATGAAATGTAACTTGGCCTCCATCAGAACTTCCTTTACGGAAGTTAGTACTACAAGAAATGTGTTATATCTTAATCGTATTGTATTGTATCGTATCTTATATCGTACCCTATCGTATCGTATCTCAGTTTGACAGGTATGGCCCCTTTTCCCATATTAGTTTCCCCAAAGTGATTCACAAACCATTTATGATTACATCTAACAGTTCTCTCAGTCTCAGTCCTATTTTCTGTTTTGAAGTAAATTTTACTTATTACTTCAAACATTGGTTAGGTTAAAAAGGTTTTAAGTGGTCGTAAGTATCTTTATTACTTTTTAGTTTTTCATTAAAAAAAAAGGATTTTAACGGCCTTGTAAATTACTTTTTACAACTGTTTAATGATTGATTTTAATGTAGATCCGCACAAGGTAATTCCGTATTTCACAGTTCACATAATCAGGGACTCGAAAACCATTTTTTTGTTTCTAACATCGAGAACATTTTTCACATTGTAAAGACTTGGAAGTACTTTCCAAATTTTTATTGCTACAGCAAGTTTTCAATATGGCTGTAGAATTTCCAGTTAGTGTCTACATCAAGACCTAAATATTTTGTCTTGTTTTTTTTTTTTTTTATTTTTTTTTTTTTACAACCACAGTTTCCCGTTTCAACATTACAGTTATCTTCACAGATAATAAAATCTTTAGTGATTTCCTTCATGTGATATGTTTTTAAAGACAAAAAACATGTCTTTTCCTTATTCAGTATAAGGTCGTTTTGTAAACAAATAAATTCTTTTGTCAAAATCCTCTTGTAGATGTTTTATCATTTTACCATAATTAATATGTATCGATCGCAAGAAAATATCATCTGCATAAAGGACAATTTTCGTTTTCCAATTAATATGTTAAACTAGGTCATTGATATAAATAATTAAAAGAAATGGACCCAATGCAGAACCTTGTGGGACACCATGTGTTATCGCTTTCCAGTTACTATTTTCTTCTCCAATTTTTACATTATATTTCCTATGTGAATAACTCTTTAAAATGTTGTACATTTTGCCTCTTATTCCATGTTTCTGTAATTTCTCTAAGAGATTTTCTGAGAGACTTTTTTGAGTATCAAAAGCCTTGCTTAGATCGATTAGCACCTTATCTGGCAGTTGGGTACCTTTTTTGACAGTTGGGTACCTTCTCTAGCAATTTGGTACCTTTTTTCACAGTTTGGTACCTTTTCTGACAGTTCGGTAGGTTTACAGGCAGTTTGGAACTTTAATACGGAGAAAGCCGTGAAGAAACTCAATATTACGTTCCAAAAGTGGCGGTTGAGCGAACTTGGTATCACGTTTTGATGCGACTGATGGATTCCATCAGGAGTTCATCGCCAAACTTCTCAACCAGCTCGTGGGAAGAATGAGTGGTTGCGCGTGGAAAGTGACGTCACTCGACTCTTTAGGATACTCTGTTGAGTTTGCCGAGTTCTGATTGTAGTTTTGGAAGGTATACTGCTGACTAACGCAGCAACAAGCAGCATGCGCGAAAGTGACTCCAATGGGACAAGTTTGGACGAGATTGGCCAATTGGTGGTTTTGGAACGGACTGATAGTGTGTTTCGATGAGGTGCACCCGGTAAACAGGTGCACTGCCAAACTAGTGTGAGATGCCACCCGATGGGTTATTCCCCTTAATGAAACGGTGTTTGTTTCCCAAAACTGCAATTCATCATTTCCCCACATTAAATCGTGCCTCTACTCAATACAATAACTTTCACACTCGAGTGATGAAGTGGTCATTACAAATTTAAGTAGTCTCTACATTAATTTTACCGGTCGTTTTTCCTCGTGACGTAGCAAGCCTCAGATTAACTGCATCCTTCAAAATTAATGAACCATTGCAAGAAATGAAATGAACTGCTAGCGTCAGGTTTCGCACAGTAAAATGGAGATCTTTGGGAAAATACATTGATTTGTTATTGGACTGACATCACCATAGGTCTCGTAAGTACTGTAATACAAATTCGCCGGTGTATCGCTGGTACTAGGAATCAAGTATTGTATCTTAAAACTGCAACGACTTATTATAAGTATAATGGGGACATTATGACACTGAATTAGCGTTTTAATTAAACTAAATTTTAATTACAAAATCGTTTACACATCAAGGTAATGGACAAATAAAATGAAAACCACATACCAGGGTTGGTTACTAGCATTTTTTTTTCTGGTGGGGAAGGGGAAAGCCAGACAGCCGATTTTTCGCTCTCAATGAATTTACAGCATGGTATTTCGCTCCCAATCAGCGGCGTAGCTTCGAGTGGCAAGGATTTGCCACCGACGCCCACCCTCAAGGGGGCGCCGAAAAAAATTATTTACAAATAAAAAAAGCTTTTTTTGTAGTCCGCTAGTTATTTAAATAGATATAAACTGTATTTTAAAAATTAATTTCGAGCCTCCGCGTCCGTTCATCCCCTATCTATCATTAAAAAAAAAATATGGTAGCCCATAAAAAATGCACGCGCTGAAAAATTTCTGTGCACTGGTTATTTAATTTGATATAAAGTTTAGTTTAAAAATGAATTTCGAGCCTCTCCATCCATCCATTCCTCTATCATTAAAAAAAAAGACACGGCGACCCGTGAAAAACTCAAATGAGTTGAAAAAGAAACCATCCATTCCTCTATTATTAAAAAAAATATGGTTGCCCTTGAAAAACTCAAGAGTTAAAAAATTTCTAAGTCTAGACTTTTTTCAAGTTTTTTTCTTAAACAAGAAAGGGAAAATAGGGCCCCCAATGACTGGAGTACGAAAGAGTGGTCCCTATTTTCACTTTAAAAAACAAAAAAATAAATTAGAAAAAAGTATGAACTTAATAATTTTTCAACTTGTCAGTTTTTTATGGGCCACCAATTTTTGTTGTAGTGGTAAAAAAAAAAAAAAAAGTGGGGAGCTGTAGGTGACGACTGGCGAAGGGAAAGTTGGGGGGGGGGGGGGGGGGGGGGAGGAAGGCTTCCAAATAAAAATGCTTAATTTTATGTACCGATCGGTGGTGTTGCTATACATTTACACACGACAAAAAGCATAAGCTGTTATCATTACAATCTGTTTGGTGTTAATGTTGCTGTTAAAAATAAGCGGCAATTTCCTACTGATTATTGTCCAGGTCTTGGAAGAATGGATGCATTCTTATTATTACTACATTTTTCGCAGTGATTCATTGTTAGTGTTATATGTAAGAAGTGGAGAGGGCGAAGTGTGAAAGTGTGGAACCCAGTAACCTGCCTTGTTGATTGCAGTCAGAAAAGCTGGATGGTAACATGACGTGCAACAACAGAGAAGCTAGAGAGAACATTATCACGAATTGCTAAATGCTACTAGTAGCTCCTAACAATATAGATGTTGCAGTTGCGGCGCTAAAAAAACAATTCGAACCTGTTGGTAGTGTTGCGGGCCGCGCCCCCCCCCCCCAGAAAAAAAAATGACGGAGCAGCGCTCCCCCAGGAAAAGAGAGTGGGAGCTCCGCTCATGAGCGTTCCTGCACGACTACCCCTGTCCACCGTCTGTTTGTGTGGTTGACTGCATCAAGAAGCTCCAGGCAAGGAATTTTTCTCTACAGTAAACGATTTTTAATTAATTAGTTAGCCACCTTCTGTTTTATACGATAGAAATCCCCCTACCTCTGTGTAAGGGATTTCTCCCTGTAGTGAACAATTTGTAATTATTGAGTTGGCCACCTTCTGTTTTATGCCGAAGAAATCCCCTTACATAAAGAATCTCCGTGTAAGGAATTCCTTCCTATAAGTGAAGAATTTTTAACGATTTATTGGCCTCTTCTGTTTATACTATGGTAAAAATACCTCTATATATAAAGAATCTCTGTGTAAGTAATTTCTTCCTATAATAAACAATTTTAAAATTTTTAATTGGCCATCTTCTATAGCTGACAGAAATCCCTCACACCAAGAAACTTGGTGTAATTTATTTCTCCCTACAGTGAACAATTTTTAACTATTTAGATCGTCACCCAATGTGTTCCATAAAAAATCTCCTTGTGATAAAATTCTCTCCACAGCGAACAATTTTTAACTCTTTAATTGTCTATGTTCTGTTTATTTGTCGAAATTCCCTAAGACCCCCCCTGTGTAATGAATTTACCTTAACTGTGAACAATTTTACCCATTTAGTTTGCCACCTTCTATTTATGTGGTGGAAATTCCTCGACATAAAGAACCTCCATCCACGGAATTTCTCCCTATGATGAACAATTTTAACTATTTTCTTGGCCACCTGTTAAATACGGTGAAAACGACTTCCCCAAAGAGAGCCCGTGTTTATATGGGCATGGTCCGCCGATCCTATTACCTTCTGTAATGGTTTGCTGGTTTGCTGTCAACCACTGAAAATTATTTATGATACGGAAGTGTTCAGATGGCGCTACTGGTATGAGTAGTCAGAAAAAGTTGGTGCTTGGTAAAAGAGTGCTGTCGTTCTGCATTGATGAACGAATATCGACGAAATGACAGCTCATGTAAATATCCAGTATAGGGAAGAAATTCAAGTATAGACAATAGGCTATAACTTCAGCTATTAGTTATATGCTTTATTAGTAGTAAAAAAGAAGAAATTTCACGGAAAATCAGAGTAGCGTCACACCGTTATTGTAAGGGTTTGATACACACCTTTGTGGGATATGCGACCATCAGCTACTTGGTCGATGAGAAGAACGTTAGCTTTCTAATAATATTCTACAAATAAATTGACGCGTATGAAGGCGGCTAAATAAGAAAATGATGTTTGTTTTTTCATTACTGTTATGAAGGTATCAGCTAGGAAACAGGCTTTGAACCTATTATAGGCGAAACGGATAGAAATTTATAAAAAAAATTTTATTTACTCTCATTTTAGTGACTTTGCGATATTTGCCAATGTTTCTTAAAAATCTGGGTGCAATATTCACGCGACTACATTCGAGCTTTTGTGCCTTTTGGTGTGAAGCACTTTGCTATTACTTTTCACATTTTTGCTTTTTTTTTGTTATTTTAGAAAGGCCTAAGCTACGTTTTATATTCATTTTAAGATGCATTCGTTTTCTTCCACATTTAGTTTCTGTTTCGTTATTTGCGGCTCTCTTTCCGCCATCGCCGCCATAGTAAAATGTCACGTTAGCCGCCGTGGTTAAGTTTGCAAAGAACGTGCCAGCGTCAATAATGTTTACATTGTTTACATTTATTGCAGTGTCTTTCGTAGATTTAAAATACCAACAATAAAGCATTTAACTGCAAGCCAAACAACAATTATCAGTAACGATAGTACTTCTCAATAATCAAAACGTTAAAAAAAATATGCGTCTCCCTACGCCGCTTCCTACGACAATGTTGATATGATGCGCATTCATTTGGCATGTACTACAACTGCGAACGCTAATTTAAAAAAAAATGGAATTCTCACAATTGTATAGGTCAGACGGTGTTAGCTTAAGTGTGAAGGTAGAATTTAAATGATTTTAAAACTTTCAGAGCTTTTAGGCCTAACGTTTGGCTGCCGTTTTCGTAAACGACAACGGTACATAAATTGCGTTCGAGGTTAAGCCTATTCATTCTGGCAACACGGGCTGGAGAGTGGAGAGTACAGTTTCCATGACAGCCAGGAATGTTCCGTGTTGCGTTACAACACGTCGTCTGCTACTTTATAGTTTCGTATAAACAGTTTCGTGATGTTGCTTCGACCTGAGGTTTCACATTTCGGATTCCCGTTGATAGTGTAAACGGCAGTTTTGAGCGTCATGTTGGGTAAATTCTTCCAAGCATTCTTTCTCACACGAAACGAATGTAAGTCGTTAACGAATTCCATTTACCGGCCTTCCTGTAGTGGTTAAAATGATAATGAAATGTTATTATTTCATTGACTTGTGTCGAAAAAGATTGTTAGCTATAAGTCAGTAACTATGATTTATTTTGACGGTTTTAAAAAGTTCACTTGATTACCAGCAGCACAGCGTATGTTTCGTCGGAATTCTTTTACTCTTCAGGATTCCAAATTTACAATGGCGAATGTTAGATCGGTTAATTCGAAAAATCATAAATTCGTGGATTATAATTGATCAATTTACGGCAAATATGAGATCAGCAATACTTTTGGGGCTATCTAGCAATGTGGCAAATTTCATAGCAATCTATCCTTTGGTTTCGGCTCCACCCAGACTACAAAAATACAACCAACCAACCAAAGGACCAACCAACCAACATTCTTCAATTCAGTGCCCGTTATAGGCTACGCTTCGCTCTGCCAATTAATTTTATTCCCGCGTATATGTACTTCCCTAAACAAAATCTCGCAGCATTTCTCGGGGTTTTCCCGTTGCGTGTTCCTTTCCATCTTTTCGTTTTTTTGTTTGTTTGTTTTTTTATAGTAGTGATAACCACCATTTCATGAGTGAAAATTCGTGTTTTAATCTTAGACTAGAATAGAATAAAATAAAGTAGCGAAGCCGAGCCAAAGCTACATGAAGGCTACACGCTTGCACTAGTGTTGGACTTGTTTCGAGACTTAACTGCCGGCAATTCTTCTTCACTGAAAGGATTGTTAGTCCTTGGAACTCCCTTCCGGAGCGCATTGTTTCGGCCGCAACTCTTAACAGCTTCAAGGCTCGACTTGACTTTTGGAAGCACTGATTCGCTTTTGGGTTCTTGAGGGGGGGGGGTGCTTCATAAGCCTTGGATTTGAACCGTCTTCTATCTAATCTAATCTAATCTAATCTAATCATCCACCCCAGTCCCTCCACGCTTCCCCCCTCCCTCCCCCAACCCCAAATAAAGAACACAGACGTCCAACACTAGTGCAAGCGTGCCTTGAAAGAGTTTAGACTCGTGGCAGCCACCGAAGTCTACACAATCATTAACCGATTGTTCGTTTTTTCTATAATGATCAGATAACTGCTAACTGAAATTGTTTTTTTCTTTTTCTTTTAATGGTTTATATAGAGCACTTCACTGTACTTGCATCTCACTTCTTAAGGGAAGGCTTGTAACCAAAAAAAAAAAAAAAACACCGATTTTTTAATTCCGGTTGAATTAGTTATTTTGAAGTGTTTTTTTTCAGTTTATTATAGCTAAGTATCTTACTCTAATTTCTTTAATGCCGTAATTAAAGTTTTTGGTAAGTTGAGAAGTCAAAATCATCATGAAATCACGTTTGTTTTATAAAAACCATGCTTTTGTTTTTTTAATCGTTAACAATCGTCGATTTCAACCACTTCAATAAATTGCCTAGTACAGATTTCTCATTTATTGGAAGTTGTTACTATTTAGTTACATAAACCTCAACAGGTAACATTTGTGAATTTTATATTATATTCTTGAAATATGCAGTTGGGGAGGGGGGGGGGGGGGCGACGCTCAGTTGGTTCGCCTTGGGCGCCGAGAGTGCTAGCTACGGCCCTGTCCTCCTCAACATTATCCCCCATAAAGACAAACTGAAAATAAGCCACCAGCGTTAATGATACACTAGAAATAACTCAGTACGGTACGTCATTTTACACACTTACGTGCATTCGATTGACGTCAGCCTTGTTTTATGTGACGAATCAGTTATCACCGATCACCAATCATCACCTATCACTGCCTTTACCGATAAGTGCACTCGACGAATGCAGTGACGTACGTAATGGGATCAGTACTCAGCGAACTGGTGGCCAATTCAGTGAAGGGTGTCCGGGTCCCTTCACTCGAATAACACACAAGTGAATAAAGGTGGCTTGCGCTATTTCTGATGTATGATTTTACGAGTTTTTCTTCGTTGCATTCGAGTGACGTCAGCCGGATTTTATGTGACGAATCGTTTCATCACCAATCACAATCATACTGTCTTTACCGATAAGGGCACTCGTGCACTCGACGAATGTAGTGACGTCATGTTTGTGTCACGTTACGGCCTTCATAATGGGATCAGTACTCAGCGAACTGGTGGCTAATTCAGTGAAGGGTGTCCGGGTCCCGTCACTCGAAGAACACACAAGTGAATAAAGGTGGCTTGCGCTATTTCTAATGTATGATTTTCGCTGACATTCTAGTTTACCTTTATATCATTTAAAGCTGTTTGCGTTCATTTACTACCAACTGGTAGAAAGCCCGAACCAAGTTCAGGTCACAAACGCCTGGAGAACTACGGGCTGCACTAGTGAATCACGCAGCATTGCAAAATGGGACCAACGTAAGTCTCTTCCCCGTCTACGCCCAGAAGCCCCAAAACTGCCTCAATTGGCCTGATAGAAATTGCATTACAGACCTTTTACTTTGTCGCTACTTCCCGGAAAATAATATATATTTTTTGAAATACAGCATTTGTAATTTATAACTTTGTCAATACTTCTTTTAAATCGTCATTTTCTGTAAACTATGCTTCAGTATTTTCAACTAATTTTCCTTATTTGTGTGGGCCAAATAATTTTCTATGACTGTACACGTTGAAGGCATTGCTCGAAGCCTTTTGTTTTTTTTAAAGTGGCATGGCTTCTTTTCGTGGGTCTCGTAAGGTTTCGTCAGGTCTCCTCTTTTGTGGGTATTACCATTGCATCCTCTCCCCACCCTTCCACATTACAGTGTTATACCAAGCGGTAATCCTGTAACAACGAAGCCCATCAGTTTTGAAGTAACTCCTTCTTTATGAGTCTAGAATTACTATGGTATCCTTCCTTACCATCACCTTTTCCGTATTACAGTATTATACCAAACGATAAGCCTGTAACAGATCCTTGGTTTTCCGCTTGTATATCTCCAGCTAAATTGTCCCTCTCGTCATTTCTTCTCCTCCTCCTCCTCTTCCTTCTCAGAGCTATTGGTCGCCTTAGGTTAATGATCCTTAATAAATCAAATCAAGCCCGCAACAACGATCACGCATGCAGTGATCTTTACTCAACCAATTTTGAAACAATTCAACTCGGTTCTAAAAGCCTGCATCTACGAAATAAATACGTCTTTCTATCGTATTGTGGTCAATTATTGTCCGAATTGGGACGTATTGTTTGAGCCCTTTGTCATAATCCTTTATAACCATTGTTATATCCGCCTATGACGTATAAGTAAGGCATATACGATAAGACATGGAGATTGGTTATCTTCTTTGTAATGTATTGTGCAGTGCCAACCCGGACCACTGCATCGCCTGTTGTTGATTGTTGATTGTCGCCATCTTGATGGTGTTCGTCGTCGGTTCCATCTTCCGCATGACATTGCGCGTCAGTTGGGCGATAAGTCTGTCCTCCTGTCCGGTGTTTTTCAATTTTTGCAGGAGGTACAGATGTATGACAAGATTTAGATTAGGGGTTTGAATAACATCTCTGTAATGTGTGGTGCAGTGGCAACCCGGACCACCGCACTGTGACTGAGGTTGGCGCTAATGACCAAGTTGTCGACGCGCCATTAAGCCTCATTCCCCCCCCCCCCACTGCATCGCGACTGAGGTTGGCGCTTTCGATGCGCCATTAAACCTCAATCCCTACCAATTGTTATATGATTATATTGTTATGCTGGTTATGCTTCTGTTGCAACTGCTGTTCCCTTTTTTTCACGAGCAAATTAAGATGTTATTTCATCTTACATCTTCAGTATTCACTATCTTCAGTATTCACTATCTTCACTATTCACTATCTTCAGTATTCAGTATCTTCAGTATTCACTTTCTTCAGTATTTATCATTTTCTTGCAGATCATCCAGGACTCGAAATGGCAGTGAATGTGGTGGACCTTGTGGGTATCATCGTCTTCTACGTGGCAGTGCTAGTAGTGGGAATATGGGCTGCCAGGAAGAAGTCATCGAGCAACAGTGAAGAAGAGATAATGGTAGCTGGCAGAAATATAGGACTTATTGTAGGCGTATTTTCACTGACAGGTACGAATGAATGATGCGGGTATTTACAAAAAAGGTGTCATTGTTTTGAAACTTAAAGTCCACTTGGGAAAATACACTCTGTAGAAATCAAATTCAGCAAAACCATATTGGAACGAGTGCAAGTAGATTTTTGAATGAAACCACTAAAATGCACACAGAAGAATATCAGAGATGTCAGATACACTTCATTTGAGCCTTTCAACCTACACACTTAAACTGTTACTGTTATTCCTGTGATAGCCCTTCTATAGGGTTTGTCCAATCTGATTTTACTGTGCACTTTTTTTTTTTGCAACTGCCGATTAGTCTGCAGTGCTTGATAGCGCGAGTGATCTGTTCCAAAACCCCACTTTTTGGTGTATTACATGTTTTGGAGACACGCCGTGGCCTTGGCTACAAACGGTCCATCGACTCTAGTCAGACGTCTCAGCTAGGGAAAATGTCCAAACCAACTTATGGGCATATAAATTACATGCTCGTCCACCTCTGGAGTTTGCTAGCCCTGTCTGGTCCCCCTACTTGCTTAAGAATATTGGCCACATTGAACCAATTCAGAGATGCTTCACAAAGTCCCTACCGGGCATGAAAAATATGTCTTTTGATATGCGTCTCAAGCATCTGAAGCTTGGCTCCTTGGAGCTTCGTAGATATTAAAAACAGATTTAATTGCAACCTATAAAATTCTTCGCAGCAAACTCGAAGTGAATCTTCCATTCTTCGAAATCAGCACAGTAAGACGAACAAAGGGTAGCAGTTATAAGCTTGTCATTCCAATATACAAATTAAATTGTAGACAGTATTTCTTTGCCGTACGGGAGATTCCAGCCTAGAGTTCACTAACTGTTGAAACTGTTTCAGCCTCCTCCGTAAATACCTTCAGGAGGTTACTTTGTATGGCAAACTTAACTGCTTTTCTTAAAAGACCTGAACATTGCACTTAACATAAAAATTCTGGGTCTTTTATCATGAGGCTGGCTGTAGTGGTCCTCGGACCCTTTCCAGACCTGTTGTTTCCGCAACAAATTTCATTATTATTATTATTATTATTATTAGTTTCAGTGAATTTATAAAAGCTGTATAATGATAGAATAGAAATAAGATAAGATTTTTGAATACTGTTATAAATACATAACTGTAAGTTACGGCTAGGGATGACATGTTGAATAAGAATGTTGTAATGAATAGGATGTATTTTTGAAGCTAACACAAGCTTCACAATACGCACAGCGTCGAGCAAACAATTGTAATTGTAATAAAAGTTATTATTATTATTAGTTTGGAATAATAATGCAAAACTACTTTTCACTAGACTAAAAACTCCGCTGCTAAGAAAATGTAGAAGCAATAATAATAATTGGTTAAAAATTCCTGCATGGCGAAATTCCTATGGAAAAAGAAATCTAGCCTAACTACTTGCTTCCTAAAATATTCAACAAATTGCAAAAAAATTGAAGAAACCTGAAAACAACATAAATTATGAAATAGAAATAAAGGAATGACCACTGGGAAAATGAACAGGGAATTAAAACAACCTAATTTATATATATATATATATATATATATATACTTGTTTTTACGTACTAATTTGAAAGCTAAATATGTCTTACCACAATAATAAATTGTTAACATGTTTCTGTTTTAAGTGTAATTGTATTTTAATTGTAAGTATCCTTTATATTTTATGCGATTGTATTGATTGTATTGTATTGATATGCACATACAAACTGTTTACTCAGTTTCATGCTTATAAATTATTATTATTATTATTATTATTATTATTATTATTATTATTAATAAAAAAATTAAAAAAAACAACCCGTGTCTACTAAACCAGACAACTTTAAACCAAACGACGATTTATTTCCTAAATGTTCACTTCCAGAAAGGAGTTGAATTATTTTTAAGTGGGCCGCAACAATCGTTGCTTGCAACAATGTCGCCATGCATGGTACCGAGGTGAATTGTTTCAAAAGATTAACTTAAACCTAGGGTTACTTGCTTACTGAATGCTGGATTTCTCGGGGCTTTTTTTAGCCTTCAGTCAAACATACGCATGCGACTTTTCTGGGGCTGCACCAAAGGGGAAATGTCATGGGGCGGCGTTTTCGGGGGTTGCGGGAGAGGGTGCCAGGGCAAGTGTATGTGGCGGGCAATGCGCGCCACCGAAGTGAATTGTTTCAAAGGATTAACTTAAACATCGGATTACTTGCTTACTGAATGCTGGATTTCTCAGTGATAGGGTGTTTTTAGCCTTCAGTCAAACACACGCCAGCGACTTTTCCGGGGCTGCACCAAAGGGAGAATGTCACGGGCGACGTTTTCGGGGAGGGTAGGCGGGCAAGTGTGTATGGGGGGAGGGTGCAGGAATGTAGGGATTGGGGATTAAAGTAATTGTGGGGGAGCCATTCACATGTTTGGTCTTCGGTTTGATAAATTTAAAACCAAAGACCAAACACCTGGAGGGAGGCAGGGGGTGCGCAGCTTGCGCACGGGCACAACTAGTTATTATTATATTACATGTTTCGCTTTTTGGAGTCTCACATTTTAATGGAAGTTACCACTCAGGTTGGTAACCGTTGATTGATTACCAGTCTTTATGGAGATTCTTACCACATTTAGCCAATAAGATTGGTAATGGATTGCAAGTCGAACAAAGAGAAACCTTTTACCTTTTCCGCCTTTACAAATCCGTTAGCTCTTTGTTTAGATTCTGAACAAAGAGCTAACGGATTTTTAGTATTGATTGGTTATCATCACTTTCCTCATTTGTGACTAATTTTGATGATTCTTTTTTTAGCTACTTGGGTGGGAGGAGGCTACATCAACGGAACAGCAGAAGAAATTTTTGCGAAAGGACTTCTTTGGTGTCATGCACCCGTTTGCTATTCTCTCAGTTTGCTTTTTGGTAAGAAAAGTTTTTGCTAAAATATTTATAAAACTAATGAGACGAGTAAGTGTTCAAGGCCTACGTTCACAATTATGATTTTTTAAACGCTAGCCCACTTTGGTCTCCTTCCCTTTTAAAAGACATTGAGCTGGTCAATTATGTCAACTAAAGGATTTGCAGGACCTGCAGCGGATCTGTTTTCTGTAGAATTACTTAGAGTGTAGGCTAAGCTGATGCTAAGGAAGATTTTTTTGCAATTTTTGTGACTGCTACTTTTTGTTATACAACACTGTAGCAAGGGCATTGGTGAGGTGATCAGAGCAAGAAATTCGGATATGAAATCTTACTATTAAATTTTGTTATGGTGGCCATCGTGGCTGAGCGGTGAGAGAGCTTAGCCTGGTTGCTGGAGGTTTGCGGATCTGGTCGAACCCCTAGAAAGGGGACCTTGGTAAAGTCCCGCCAGGACTGCCGACCAGGGTAGAGTGAGAGGCTACCATGCTCCTTCAGCGGCTATTGGAACTATTCTGGCCGATTCTGGACAATCTTTCGGCCCCTACGATGATCGGAGGTTTCCCGGTTCAAATCCCCGGATTGGCTCCTCCCTTTACCAGATATTTCTTCTTCTCAAAAAATCTGGTAAAATTCAAAATGGAGCCGATTCAGTCACACGACTGACTTAAGAATCCAAGAATTAAAAAAAAAAAAATAAATAAATAAAATAACTGTTCTTGTTCAGTGAATACTCAGAAACATTTATTTGGGCAGTTTGATAGACCAATCTGAGCAGAGATATTAAACTGACAATTTTTAGTGTAATATTATTAAATATTAAACTAAACCATGCTTCTATTTCGTTCCTTATATTGTTTCTTTGAGAACTGATATTGTATGATGTTTTTTTTATCTTCATTTTCATTAATATTTTATATTTTTTATTCCTCGTTTTGCTACTATTATTGACGCCAAAGTTTTGTTTTCAGTGGCAAGAGAGTCGGCTGTTTTGCTAAATTGCTTTATGTGCAGCCCTCACATCAGACGCGAGCAGTACGCCTCTTTCAATTGGTTATGTAATTTGAGCTGAATAAACTTACTTATTTCAAGAAAACTACCCATAAACGTATATAACATATATAATATTGAGGGTTATAATATTAAGTTTCAGTGATGAAAATAGTCCTATACTGAGTGCAATTTAATTACCTTTCGTTTGGTCCTACTCCCATGATTGTAGGTGCTTTGGTTCCAGAGGAGTAGACGTACAAACACACACACACATCATACGTCCTTAATGATGTAGATAAGTACAGATGCAAACCTATTCACGTTGCCTTTTGGACTTGCACGTCAGACTGCCTGGGCGGGGAATCGAACCAACGACCTTTGAAATGAAAGGCCGAAGTCGTACCGCTGAGCCATACTGACACGGCCAAAATTTCACGTTTCTGTGTTCCATTTGTTTCACTTGGAGTGTGGCGCGGCAAATAAGCGTCCCTCCAGTGGCGAATGGAAAGTCTATGTTATATCTATATATGGATGTGTTAAATGCTGCCTATGAGCGTTTCCTTTTGGCCATGTTAGTATGGATCAGCGGTAGGATCTCGGCCTTTGATTTCAAAGGTCATGGGTTTGATTCCCAGCTCAGGCAGGCTGACATATAAGTTCAAAAGGCAACGTAAATAGGTTTGCGTCTGTATTTATTTAACTCTTGTTGAGCCTTTGGCTTTCCGTCTCTTATAATGTAATGTAATGTAATGTAATGTAATATAATATAATATAATATAATATAATATAATATAATATAATATAATATAATAGTTTAACCACAGACAGTGGTAAGGAACTTGGAAGGGGGATGTCGCACTAACACCAATCCTAGTTTAAAACCGTATGGAGATTGCAACCGCCAAGTTAAGTTTTCTGGGTGTTTATAAATTTGAGAGTGCAAAAATCAGGCCTCTTCAGAAACTTTGTAAGTGGTAGTCTGCCCAACGCACTTCGGAAACCAGCTGCCGAACGTGCTGAAATAGCCACCACTGGAAGGGAGTTCCAGGCTGGGATTTCCCTAACGGCCAAAAAATTTCGCCGGCACTCTCGATTGCAAGATGGGACTAATACCTTCATTGAGTTATCCCAAGTAGAGCGTACCGAGTTGAGGTCGAAGAAAGGCAAGTCCACCTTCACAAGATTACAAATAATTTTAAAAGGTGTTAAAATTGGTTTTTATTGCCCTACCGAAATATACATTACCTTTACTATCCCAGCCTCCCCTCTCCGTCACCATGGTATCGACTGGAGAAAAAAGATGAAGCCACGTCAGATGCCTGCGTCTTTAATAGGAATCCTGTGCTGGAGCATACGCAGAGAAGCTGCAAGACTAGCAGGGAAGTTAACTTGTTTTCTCTAGGAGCAAATTGATATACAGGATTGATATTCTAAATAAGACAGGTAATGTATATTTTAGGTTAAGCAATAAAAACCAATTTAACCAGGTGACCCTGGTAAATTGATGTTTAAGTCAAGTTTACAAGTATGTAAAGGTCGGGATATGTCATATAACGCTCACCTGTCCACACCATACCTTCAAGGGATAATTTGTTTCGAAGGTGAGGTAGATTTTACTCAGGACGCTGATGCATCTTCAGACAACAGTGTGGCAGTGCAAAATACTGTTGATATTAATGGAATCAATCAATTTCAAAGGCTCCTAAGCGGTATTTGGTGTTATTGTTGATGTGTGGTTTTTTTTAATACTTCATTAGGGCACGTTACGCAACCACTCGCTTTTGCATTCTCGCAGCTAGAAGCTAGAAATCACCTCAAATTCCAACATGGCGGCGGTTTTATGTCTGCTGCTTCGCAATGAAAAGAGTAAATAACGTGAGTTCAGAAGCGTTTGGGGAAATTGTTTCGTCATGAGGAATTCTTTATATCATTGGCACGGATTATAAGACTGCAAGTATTTACTCAAACGATGTCGGATTTAGCTAATACATTTAGCGTTGTTACCATGGCAATGTCACCTTTGCCATCGCGATTGACTTCTAGCTGCGAGAATGTAAAGGCGTGCCATTTTATTCTCGCAGTCGTCTCGTGAGCCGGCATTCATTCTCGAAAATTCCATTCCGGTCAGAATGCGATATAGCTGGCAAAGTTTATGTCGATTTTGACATTGTAATATATGAAATGAATTGGCTTGATGAGAGCAGTTTAGCGGTCTCGGGGTTAGAGCTCAAACCTTTTCCAATTAAAACGGGCAAGTCGTTTATAAATGTATGCCACACAATCAAACAATTTAGAGGCAAAGGCAAATCTGTACTTTTGACGCACTACCAGAAAGAGAGAGAGGGACAATTTTGCTAGGTAATTCCAGTCGGAAATTCCTACGGTTTTTTTACATGCCACAATCGACATGAGCACGAGACATCACAGGCCCGTTCTCTTCCCGAAAATGCCAGGGTTGGTTGAGGTCAGGATCGAGCCCGGGACCTCTTGCACATGAAAAGGGTGATGACCATTAGGTTTCCTTGCCCATGAAGGAATGCTAGTTAGACATCGAAAATCATACTCTAGAAATAACGTAGCACAGTAAGCCGTCTTTATGCCTTTACCTTTTGTCGGAGTACCGTGACCCACACTCGAACTGGCAGCCGAATCCGCCCCCAGATCAGTAACATGGCGCGTTTATCGGTGTCCTCATTCCTCCACTCGTGTGGTCACTGCTGTAAGCTTAATAATGGAGTCAGCGATTCATCTTTATTTTAAAATCCCAGTGAAGGAGCGACATATTGATAAAGTCGCTGTGTCAACGATCTAAGGATGGATTGGGTTGCCAGTACAAATCCGGGCATCATGCCACCCGAAACATGACGAAACGTTGGTGTGTAAATGTGATTCAACGTTCTATGTTATTTGCATGTATTATTATTGGTATTCGACTAGTTTTCCTGTTTCGTTTGTATAATTTACATACATTTCTGTCTGTTTATTTTTTCAATCAATTAAAGTGTGCGCGGCCTATCTTGAGTTCGCCCCACAATGAACATAGATAATCAGTTGTACGTTTTTGGTCGCAGAGTGCCTTGTCGATATCCAAAATAGTTACAAAAACAATGGCGGCCGACGATTAAGGCAACCAGAACCAGGAAAACGTAACCGATCATAAAATACTCAAGATACGTGTGCACACTCTAAGCAGTTTATTTGGCATTATCCTAACAAATAAAAAAAAGATTGTAAACAAACTAGATACTCTATAGGCTCTTTTTATGCGAAACTCGGCTCGGCTAGGATCGACTGGAATGAAAACAAATCTACTTCCGGTTTTGGGTTGGTTTCCAAGATGGCGGTTGTTGTTGTTTGTTGATTGCTGCAATGGGATTTTAAAATTGTGTTTTGCCCTTCTAAAGTTTAACCAAGACAGCAAATGAACTGCCAAAAATTATATAAATCGTGTCTATTCGTGTGAACTCACCAGGAACATTCTGTGTTTTTTTTAATCGTCCACACCACTACAAATTCATTTTATTGCACTACTTGCTGTTGCTTCTAAAAATGTATCGGACCCAGTAAAAAACAGAAAGTATTTTATGATTCTTACGTGGAAATGGAATAGTTCTATTTTTTTTTCAGGGGGATTATTCTTTGCCAAAAAAATGAGGGAGCAAAATTACGTCACTATACTGGATCCATTCCAGCAAATCTTTAGTTCTTGGATGGGAGGCCTGCTGTTCATACCTACTCTATTGGGGGAGATTTTATGGTCAGCTGCAATACTGTCGTACCTAGGTTAGTACTGATAGTATGACGTAGAAAATGTAGGTTAGTTTGGATACTATGATATAGAATGTGAAGGTTAGCATTGATGTATAGAAATAGCAGGAAACAATATAAAGGTAAGTCGGAGAGATGCTGTCAGAGATGGTAACATCCTAGAAAAAACGTAGCGTGATAAGCGGCCTATATGTACTTATGGTTCATTCAAGTCATGGAACCCAAATTCGAACCACGACATACCACTCCATTGCGAGATAATAGCCATACCTCGTTTATTGATATGGCACCTCGTTTACTGACGAAAAAGTAACAAAGTGGAAGAGCAAGCTCTTAGACTAAACAAAAACTGGGGAACTTTAGGGTTAAGTTAGGGTTAAGAGGCTTAATAAAAAGGCTTAGGTTGGGGGAAAAGAGCCTAACCAAAATTAGGTCTACTAAAGGCCTAACAGCCAAAAATCCCCCTAACTAGGAGACCTAGCAGGGGTGGAAGTAGGACCAGCCAGTTGGCTGGCCCGAATGCTTTCTGATTTTGCATGCTGGGCCCTTTGCTTCAATACCTTTTGGTAATCCCTGACAACCGCGAAATAGCAAGGGTATTATGGGTAATGTAAGTTTCTAGAAGGTTCTAGAGGCAGGAAACGGAAATAAAATTACAAGGCATAGATAATGTACCCCTACGTAAGATTAGAAACACAAGACTAAGATTGGCCATTGGTCCCAGCAAACATGCAAGTAAACAAGATTTGCGACATTTACTGTTTTTTTTTTTTTATTATTATTATAAATTTGACACAACTATGTCTAGTGTATGATTTTCGGTGATGGGAAAAGTTTTGCTGACTTACCTTTTTAATATGGACACTTTTATAAAAGTTTACTATATAGAAAACGAACTATTTATAAGTAAAGAAAAAACAATACAAATGGATATCACTGGCTGTAAAATGAAAATAAAAAAATAAATGGATTGTAAAACATTATGGAAATTGCAAGAACTTAGGATATGGACCTCAAATTTTTTTCTTGTAGTGATAAATGTGTTAAATTAGAAAAAAAATATAATGTAATAGTTAGGAATGGAAATTGATAAAAACTGGTCTTTTAAAAGTCATATAATAGAAACAATAAAAAAAAATTTACACATATTATGCCCAAAAGTCTATAAATTAAGAGAAATTTTAAATAAGAAACAGAAGAAAATAGTTTTTGGGTATCAAGTGTAATTAGATATGGTATTGAAATATATGGACATGCATCAGAATACTGATTGGAAAGATTGCAGAAAATACAGAATAAATTAATAAAAATTTTGCTTCGGAGTAAAAATAATGAAGTACAAATAGAAACACTTTTTAAACAAAATAAAATTATGAACATAAAACAAATTAAAAATTTGGTTATATTAATAAAATATTATTTTGATAATAGATTTAAAAGAAAGTTTTAAATTACCGGCTTGGAAAAATTTATACGGTAAAAGAAACGAGAATATTTCATATCCAATATTTTTAATGATATTCCAAAAACATTATTAACTTGTGTTAATAAACAACAATCTAAAATAAGAGTACAAGACTATTTACTTAACAATGAAAAAAAAAAATTAATATTCAAAGCTTTGGTAAATAACGTTAAAATTGTATACAATTTACTTCTGTTGCATAGTGTTTGAAAATTTGAATTAGTGAAATTTGTAATTATTATTCTTAGATTTTTTTAAATCGATTACACTGCGACCCTCTACATGGGGAGGGAAAGTTGTGCTGTGGTGTGATTTATTATTTGTTATGTATTACTTTTAAAACTTTGTCTTGAAACTCACACAAACTGTTGTTACGACTGTAACTAATTGAAATAAAATTATTATTATTATTATTATTATTATTATTATTATTAAAAAATTAGTTTAAATGATATCACATTGACGTTATTGTTATAAACCAAACTCTTGTGTTAAACGCTTGAGGAACTGTTACTAATAAAGTATAATTGTTACCTTATTTTTTCAAATAGAAATATCTCGTGTATTTTTAGAACTTATTACAATGAACCTACATACACAAATACTTAGGTACTTCATGGAGGTTATTTTCTTTGACTTTTATGAATAAAAAAATTAATGAAAAATAAATTAATAGTATGTTGCACGAATGAATAACAACTGTGCCTTTTTTTCTATAAAAAAAACAAATCAAATAAGCACATGGAATAAATAATATTGCATCAGTTTCAAGACCAAAACGTATTTTAAGTATTCGAATTTCTCTTTTTTTTAATAAAAAATGTCCTGAACTGAGTTTTTCTAAAAATGATGACATTACATCTATTGTAATTTGCATGTAATATGTTCATTTTAGGCAGCACTGTTCGTGTTATCACTGATTTCAATGAGAAATCATCCATAATTGTCTCTGCTGTATTTACCATATTGTACACACTTGCTGGAGGGCTGTATTCAGTCTCATACATTGACGTGGTTCTACTTGTCTTCATTCTTGCTGGACTGGTAAGTGGAATTAAATAAACCTAAAATTAAATACAATATTATGAACCATGCAGCAATAAAAGATGGGTGTTTAAGGTTTTGTGAGACCCGCACTTGAGTATGCCAGCCAGGTGTGGTCACCATATATTTTAAAGGATTCTGATTGGGTCGATTATATTCAACGGTGTCATACAAAGTATCTTACTTGCTGGCATAGTTTGACTTACCAGGAGACATAAAATCTATGTGGGTCAGAGTCTCTCAAGTTGTGAAGATTGTAGGTCGATCTATACTATATGACTTACACCTGAGCTATACTTTGTTCCACATTATGTTTTCAGAAAACTGACTGTATGACACTACGTTTTCATCCACTAAGAGTGCAAAAAATCCGTACACATCCCATTCGTAAACTCTAACAGTAACTATGTTGAGTCTACAAGTGTGATATCCACATGTTTTTGCACTCTTAGTGCAAGGAAACCAGTCGTCATCCAGTCAGTTTTCTGAAAACATAATGTGGAAACAAAGTATACAAGATTATCAACGTAGACTCAACCTTTTCTTTGAGCTCTATACATCGAATCACACTTGGGGTCGTTCCTTGAAATCTGTAGCACAAGTGTATAAGTAGGATTACCCTGCTTAAATTTCCTTAAATCGTGTTGTAAAATGTTAGAATTCGATACCAGACCAAGTGGTCTGTACAACGACATTATATTGTTTTAAAAAGAAAATACAATTATGTCACCTTGATGCTTTTTGGAGCCGTTTTTATTATTCTTGCTCGACAAGTCATATGTTTGTTATACTTAATTCTTTGCTTTACTAGATACTATACTATAGTGTCCGCGGCCTATCTTGAGTTCGCCACAGAACGAACACAGATAATCGATTGTACGTTTTTGGTAGTAGAGTGCCTTGATGATATCCAACATGGTAACAAAAACAATGGTGGCCGGCGATTAAAGCCGCCTCCTCCAGGAGGACGTAGCCGCTCAAAAAATGCTGCAGGACTCAAGATTACGCCTCGCAGACCATAGTAGTATTGAATTTTGATCTTTAGGTTGCCTGCCATAATACTTTCTTCTTGGTAAAGGAATAAATATTATCTTATTGTTGAGACCCGTCCAGCGTTCGTCCAACAATCACGAACGACTATAAAAACCTAACCAGACAGAAGACAATTTCGTGCGAAGCGATGCGCTACAACGTGCCTACGAGGTCAAAATTGCTCCACTCAAGCAGTGAGTGTGGCGTTTATTGACCGATTTTGATGCCTTTGGTAAACTCTCCTGCAACATCACGCAGCCGCGAGCAGTCAGTATGGTTAGGTCTTTAAGTCTAAGTTCGTTACTGTAATAATAAAACTGTTTAACCACAGATAATGGTAAGGAACTTGGAAGGGGGATGACCCACTAACACCAATCCTAATTTAAAATAGCGTGGACACCACAAAAGCCAAGTTAAGTTTTATTGGTGTTTAAAAAATTGTGAGTACAAAAATCCGGTCTCTTTAGAAACTTTGTAAGTTGGAGTCTGTTTAAGGCGTTTCGGAAACCAGCTGCTGTACGCGCTGAAATTTCTTCTTCAGGAAGTGAGTTCCAGGCAGGGATTACCCTAATGGCAAAGAAATTTTGACGGCACTCCCGATAGCATTATGGGACTAATAATTTCAATGAGTGACCCCGATTAGAGCGTACCAAGTTGAGGTCGAAGAAAGGCAGATCCACTTTCACAAGGCCACGAAGAATTTTGAAAGTGAGAATTAAATCAAACTTCAGCCTACGTAATTCGAGCGATTCAAGACCTGTTTTCAACAAACGCTCACAGTAAAGCTTGTCTCGCAGACCAGGAAGGCCCTTCGTAAAGCGGCGCTGCACAGACTCAACCCGATCGATATCCTTTAACAGGGATGGCGACCACACCTGACTAGCGTATTCCAGCAATGGACGGACAAAGACCTTAAACGCCCAAACCCTTGTCCTGACATTCCCAGACGTAAAACAACGATTTACAATGGCAAGCCGTTGGTAAGCTGCAGCAGTGACCTTCGTACAATGCAAGGATGATTTTAGGTTTGATGTAAACCAAACCCCAAGGTCACGGACCTCGAAAATATCAGGTAGTATATGGTTTTCAATGCTGTAAGAAAAACAAGAATTTTGTTTACCAATGTGGAAGGACTGACACTTTGGCTGGGAAATGGGCATTTGCCAGAGACACTCGCCCAGTTACAAACATTCGTAATTCCAGTGGCAAGCACAGAATGATCAGTGGTGTCAACAATGGCTGAACCAAGATTGAGGTCATCAGCAAATTTTAATTCATGAACTGCATGGTGATTACAATTTAAGTCATTCAAATAAATAACGAAAAGCAAAGGACCCAGGACTGAGCCCTGAGGTACCCCGCTAATAATCTCAGCAGGTGTAGAAAAGGAGTTTTGAATAAGAACCCTTTGTGATCGATGTGTAATAAAGGACGAGATCCACATTAGAAGCTGACCACTGAAGCCGGTAGTTTCAAGCTTGAATAACAATTTTCGATGGACTACGGATTCAAATGCCTTTTGGAAGTCAAAATAAATGACGTCCGACGGAACACCAATATCCAAAGCACTAGTCCACTGATCAAGTGCCACCAGTAGTTGATAAGTAGCGGATCGTCCCGGCATGAATCCAAATTGGTCCGAATTTATAATGTATCGTGCTTCAAGATAAGCCAGCATAGCCTCACGGATAATTGTTTCCATGATTTTACATGCGACCACGGTTAGCGCGATAGGTCTATAATTTAGAGGATTGGCTGCATCACCCTTCTTGAAAACAGGGATTACATTTGCAGAGCGCCAAATAGAAGGTAAAATGCCCTCATGAAAAGACAGATTGAAAATAGTAGCCAAAGGATAACAAATTTCATCACTGATTTTTTTGTAGAAGAACGCCGAGTGCCCATCAGGCCCACATGCATGACTAGGTTTTAATTTACAGATAGTCTGTCTAACTAATGACGGAGAGAAGCTAACTGAATTACAGTCATTCTGAGATTTAATGGTTTGGGTGGGATAGTGGAGGACAGCCCCATCATCAGAAATCCCACTTGATGCAAAAATCGTGTTTAATATCTCGGCCTTCTCCTGGTTTTCAGTAATAAAACTGTCACCTGATCTGAATGGTGGGAGGGTCCTAGAAGAGCCAGTCTTCAGGCGATATAGCCGGAAAAGAGAAGAGATATTTCCCTCCTCAATAATGCTCAGGTGCACCTTTAATGCTCAGGTGCACGTTGTTTGCATTGTTTATATTGTGTACTATTGTTGTAGAGATGCCGTTATTTGTTCACACTTTTGAAAGCAGCTTTACTTCTGCTGTTACATCCTTTAGGCAACAACCCATTGGAATTAGATAATTATTATCGTTATGTAATTCACTGTTACTAAGTCCCAAGTTTCCTTACATGGCTTTATGCCATTCTTTAAAGATTCTTTAAAGATTCCTCAAATATACAGTAGCTTGCCCGTCACAAGTGGCTACAGAGGGTGAGTTTA
Source organism: Lithobius niger (assembly GCA_023313725.1). Lineage (NCBI taxonomy): Eukaryota > Metazoa > Arthropoda > Chilopoda > Lithobiomorpha > Lithobiidae > Lithobius > Lithobius niger. The sequence continues at coordinate 39,657 of JAHWFP010213204.1, forward strand.
AGGAAGATCATTTAAAAAGATCAAAAAGTTGATCGACGTATTTTTGAAAGCAAGATGGATAGACCGGAATTTTGAAATGGGTACACAAGAGATGCAGGAGAGAGCTACTGTGTAGGTATCTTCAAAAAAAGATAGGCATGGTGAAATTTATGTCGGACAATAATAGGGACGAAATGAGAATATTTTTGTGGCCCTCCCTTAAAAAAAATCATACGTGGTAAATTATCTGTTATAAAAGCTAACCGTTTAATTAATTGCAAGTTGAGAAGAATGTAGATAGCCGAAGAAAATATTGCGATGAAAAACTAGTACGTTTTTAAAGTGGGATTAAAAATTTGGCTTTGGAAAAATAAAGAGTCGTCAAATGAGTATTCAGAAGATGCGAATGCTTCCCTAATAATTCACTGCAAAATGGTAATAATTATCATTCACGGCAAAATAGGATAAAAGCATGTTTTAACGCCAAAAAAATTATGGGGTTACATCTTAGAATAATCCACAGAACATGATGCTTATTCTGTAGTGACTCATCCTACCTCAGCTCTTACCTACGTCAGTATTGGACGACCTGATGCTGGGACTGATGGCCCAGCATCTTCATTACCTTGGGCTGAGCTTGGATGGATATCTCAATGGGCCCTGCTCTTAGTTTGCTTGCATTCACTTGTTCTATTGTTGCTTTATAATGTATCGTGAGATCAAACCTATTGTAAAGCCCATGCATTGCCTTGCCAACCTATTGTTAGAGTGTTAGGTAACCAGAACCAGGCAGGGCTATCTACAGTACTGGCCGGATCTTGAATGAAAAATAGCATACGCCACTAGGTTGGGAAATATGGCCGCCGAAAACGCCACTTAAGCGATGATTGCCTCTTTCTGTCAACCGAGGGCGACGCTGTCCGTACAAAAATGCAACGTTCCTTCCCATGGAACACTTTCTGGATACACGAACATGTCGCTTTTTTTTTCAAAGCACAGAGAAATAGCTTAACTGTGGCTGAGTGATATAACTTAAAAACTATTTAAAAATACTTTAATACATAATAAAAATATGTCGTGCAAATCTGCGGAAAATTAAAATTGTATATTGAAAACCGCCACTAGATGTCGCGACTCTCCGTACAAAAACTCACCGATGCCATTTGCCAATTCCCGAACAGACCTCAAGAATTGGGACGGTCGTGGCGTCCATTTTGTGTACCCCCTCTAATTCGTTGTAGCTCGGGCCAGTTAGTTTAGTGGCCATGCCAGAACAAAGTATCCCAAGCCCTCATTCCATCCCTGTCCTCCATCAATGTTAAGTAGCTTTTGGCGAATTAACTAGAAATTATTAATAATGTTCCTCCTCCAGTTGTCCATTCCTCCCAATTTAAGTCATCACTTCCTTGTTACTCATTTTATTACCATCCATCACATAATTTATAATTTGTTTGGTAAAAGACGTGGCAGGCTGAGCTAACGCAGTGGTTCCCAACCCTTTCTACAGTTTTTCTCCCCATTGGGACTAGCACGCAATGGCGCCCCCCTCCATTCCCCAGCCCCATTGCTACGGGGTCGGATTAGGAAGGGTCGAGCCTTCCCGGGAGTTTTGGGTATGGAGAGGATGGGGAGGAAGAAGAATCCTTCCAAAGGAGGGGGCTGGGGTAGTCCCGTAAGTTTCTCCGGCATTGTCCAGCTACCGTATTGTTAAGAAATATGCTTAAATTTAAAACATTTTCCTGCAACTTAGGTATGCAATTTTCATAAAAATCCCTTTCAAATTTTTCAAATATGCTTTTTTTTTGTTTTAACAAGAGCCTCACTCAGCTTCCCTGTTTTTAAGAAATAGGCGTGAATTTGAAACGTTTCCCTGCAACTTGCTTTTTTTTAAAGTCCCCCCCCCCCCCCCATTGATCCCAGTGTTCCGAGCGGCTTACTACGACACTGCATTGCTCTGTAATTTTTGTAAACAAAATGAATGGTTCTGGTAAGTCTTGAAAATCCTTACAATAATGTAATTTTTAAAAAATGGTTGATAGCAGGTATAGGTCTGTCATTGGCGAGAATTGCGATGCATCGTTTAAAAAAAGTTCACCACTGAGCTGGCAGCGTCTCGCACCTCCCCTGCAGTTGCTTCACGCCCCCCCCTCCCCCCCCCCCAGGGAGGCGCACCTCCCTGGTTGGGTAACGTGGAGCTAGCGTATAACATCTTGCATTAATCATCATAAACATGGTACCCAACCAGATATTACTGTTATTAAGTCTTATACATAAAACCACCCCCATACCTTAGCTATATCTTGTTATGGTCGCCCAGTCCCAAACCTCTACAAAAAAAAAGGATAGCTTCTCAGAAAGTTTATTTCACAATAAATTTGTTTATAGCTCCTGGATGTGTTACCTCACCGAGTAACAAAGACACTCCTATATTAATATGGGTTTTTCTCAAAAAAAATTTCAGACAGGTAATGTATTCAGATGTTTGGCAATTGCATTCAATAAGAAAGTTAGCTAGTGATTAGCGAAAAGTACGCAAAACGACATACATAAAATTGAGGGATTTCACTACGGAATGAAAAGATTGTGGTTTGAAGTCGAAAACAAGTATTTATCGTGGATTATGCTAGGGGCCCACTGCCATTACTGTGACGCAACTGGTTAACAGTACAACTGGTATGGATAAAGTTACGACTAAATCCATAAAAGAATTCCTACGGTTTGACGACTCAAGAGTGGCTGTAAATCAAGGGCATTCATTAACAAACTGAGCATTCACGTCACTTACGTCACGAAGTAAATACCAGAACATCAGCAGAAGCACTTGTTTTTTGGTGCGGTAGGTCCAGGAATAATATAGCTGATTACCGGAAAATTGCTCTTCCACAATTGCTCACCAACAATTGCTTGCCGACAATTGCTTGCAGGAAAATTGCTCGCCAGGAAAATTGCTCGCAATTTTAATTAAATATGAAAATCATTAAGTTTGCTGCCACATGATGTCACTGTACGTCTACACCGACTTGAATTATAATTTCCATTATTGAGCGAATTTTTGCTGATGCAACAACTTTTTCTGCCTCAACACATGCGGCATCGTCTGCATGATTGTGGTCACCTAAACGTGCTACTACATTGTTGTCAAGTGTGTGTATTCGAGCACGGCATTTTATCTTATGGAATAGTCTGTATTTCCAGAATATTTTTCTTTCTTCATTCTCCTTGTTCTTAATATACAAGTGTCCACAGTCTAGTAGCTTGTTTTTTTCAGGAATTCAGTGGCATTCTCGGTCAATACGACTAGCAGCTTGGACATACAAGTACATTCAGGCACGATCCACCATATTTACGTGACGTCACTTCTGGTGATGTCTCTTTTTGTAATCATAAAATTGTCTCATGACATAAAAATGTATTACATTCTATATGTACTGATAGCCTAATGGGTAAGTTTTCTCCATTTTGCACTATTCTCCAATTACCGAGTGTGGTTACCTGGGTTCGATTCTAATTGGAGAATCAATTTTTTTTTCAATTTTCCTCACGAGCAATTTTCCTGCGAATAATTTTCCTGCGAGTAATTTTCTCCACGAGCAACTTTCTTGGCAAGCAATTGTCAGCGAGCAATTTTCTGGATACCAATATAGCCAAATATTCCACAGCCCCATCTCAGATGAACAAGGCGGCAATAAGTTACGGGCTGTTAAGGGCACTGTCCAGGAATGCCATTCGGCTTGTCACTGAAGTCATCAGAAAGTGTTAGCACCAGTTTTCCACCACGCACCATATCAAAGGAATGCAAACAACCCATACGTCATCCTTCTACTCCGCCTAACAACCACACCCGCACCCCTCAGTCCTCATTTGGGATCCTAAAAGGCAAAATCTGCTGTAGTTCACAGACTGCACCTACGAAAATGACCGAATGCACGAAACACTCCGCATCTTCCAAAAGTACCAACAAAATTGGTCCCCTCTCCACCTATTTTGAAGACCATCCAAACGTGCACGAACAAGCAACTGGGCACGTGTATGAACCTAGGCGGCCTATACATGAACCTTGTAAATCTTACGTCATGTTCCTCTCTGGAACTTCCGACAGTAGTAGGCGTATTTTTTCTGCTCTCGGAATCGAGTCATCTCTGGACCACTCTGTACTATCCGTTTTAGCACCATTTTCCCACAACCTGAACAACAACACCAATTCGTCAATCTCGATTCGTCAAATACCCACATTGCTGAAGAGAATCTAGTTTAACGCAATCATAATTGCGAACCGTGTATGTTGTACCATGTTGAACCTGCCAAAACAAAGCTATTTATTATGGAGAGAGCAAACGGTCTCAAGACAAACGTGTCAACATCTCAACGTCTCAGCAAAATTCAGCAATTTGAACTGGAAGCCCTTGTAACATAGAAAAGGAAGGGAGTCAACAGGGGAGGAACAGCATTCAAAACACAGTTACTTTAAGTGTTTAAGAAAACACTTAAAGTAAGAAAACATTTACTTTAAAAGTGTTTAATTAGTTGTAAACTTTATGAATGAAGCAAACGTGGTTTTTAATTATCTTTGTACTAACGATTCATTTGTGTTGTTCTTAGTGGCTTAGTATTCCGTATGCCTTGGTTAACCCAGCTGTTAAATCACTCTCGACAGCCAACATTGATTGGTTTGGTACAATAGAAAAACGACAGATCGGAAACTACATCGACACCTCTCTTGTCCTGATACTTGGTGGAATTCCTTGGCAGGTAAGGATTTTTAATTGAGAGAAATATGAATCGAATATGGATTAATTTGTTTGCCCCTGCTTCAAGCATCTAGCCATAGGCGACTTAGTTACTATAGTCGAAACGATACATCCATTCATTGAAGCAATTGCCTGCTTAGCTGTACCTGTCCTTTGCCTTTAAGTTGAGTCCATTGTTATTAGGCACACGAAATTCTATCTCACGACAGAAATTTATCTATTGTCTAGGATTATTTTGTCCGTTGTTTATCAGCCAAGAATGGACGGCGAGCTGAGATGATATCCTACATTGCAGCAGTTGCTTGCGTCGCTGTAGCAGTACCTTGTGTTTGGGTTGGAGGAATTGGCAAGGCTACAGGTAATCTGCATCAACAAATGTATAGGCATAACTTTTCACGAGTAAGTTAAAAAGACCTTGCAGCCTGAAACTTTTTTCTGAAGCAAAATTTCCCATAGTCAAACCTGGAGTAATTTCGTAGTGCAATACCAAGGCTGGATCAAGAAATGTATATAGGCCTAACTTTTAAAATAAAAATTGAAGAGCAAATTATGCAGTACAAGTTAAATCACTTTTTTTTTGAAAAACAATGAGTTAGATGGCGTTCCATACAGTTGTTGTAAGATGGAAACCACACACATTTCTATCTGTGCAAAAAACGTGAAAACTTGTGTTTTACAGGCCAAGCAGAATTATTGATTCGTGCAAATCATGTTAAATCACGAGCAATGTTTTGATCAAACCAAGTTAAATCCTACAACTTAGAAAAAAATGAATAAATGAAAAATGAATGAATGACTTGGCCAAAAACACGCAAAAATTGAAAATGTTTTATTACATTTTTGAACTATCCGAGTGATTCTAAGCAACTTTCTCTTAGACATTACCCGTCTAACTCTGTTAGTATAGATTTTATCATAATCGTATTGACTCAGAAAAAAAAATTAATGACCCTGTTGGACTTAGCCAAAAAGAAAACGCAAAAACCGAAAAAATTGTTGTTACATTTCTGGACTGTGCATGTAATTCTAAGCAACTTTCCCTATGACACTGCACGTGTAACTCTCTTGGTTCAGATTATAGTATGTTATAGTATAGGCATCTATAGGACTGAAAAAAAAAGCTGTGTTTTTCAAAAAAAAGTTAAATTCAATCTTCACACTGATTCAGAGCCTGCATTTTACAAAAGTTAAGTATTTGTTTGTTTGTTTTGTAATCACTTGCCCTAGAGGTATGTTTTTCAACAATCAAATCATCTTTGTAGGCCTTGCTACTTTTGCTTGGGTAGAAATTTGGCTTTTTTGAAAAACGAAAAATTGTGATTTAACTTGTTTTGCATATTTACTCTTCAATTGAATTTACTTTCTGATCTCAGAAGGTCAGACTTCAAGCCGTCAGCGTAAACGGTCTTTGCTAAACTAAGGGGCGCCAAACAGTGATAGCCCCCCCCCCCTCCCCTCCCCAGAGCAAACTAAGCATGATTAGAAAATAAAACGAGAAGTCCCGATGGTAACCCATTTTATTGTGGGTTTACAGTCACAAGCTCAATATCCAGTGTTTACTCCAGTGGCGTTATGAACAGATTAAAGACAGCAGGGTAGGAAGACAAAAGTGGACTTAAAAAGGTCCGTGTTTCTTTGCTAATGAAGAGTGGCCCTAATTCTCCCGATCTGAATGTCTGTGAAAACTTTGGATCCATCTTGAAGTTGGATCATCTTGATGTTGAAAAAAGGATGCTGTTTGAACCTCTAGCAAATCGATATGAGTCGGACTAGGATGGAGGAGCACACCGATGCTATGCTTGCTTCGGGAAATGGAGTTAACTTCGTAGGTAAAAAAAATGCGTACAGGGATAATAAAAGAACACTAAAAAGCACCACGCATTCAACGCGACCGAATGCCCCAAAATTTACGTGGGACAAACGGGGCAGGGAAGAGATCGTATTGCCCATCATATTTCTGATATTAATAGCCTTGCTTCCAATAACGCCCCTGCACAACACTCAGTTTCCCCTGGACATAAAATGGACACTTTCCACTTTACACCACTCTACTACCAACCCCATTATTACAATAGAGTTAACCTCAAAACCTTTTTAATTCTATCCCATCGTGAAACTCTTTACAATCTCCAGAATCCCACACAATCTAACCTACAATCATGGCTATAATTCTTCCGTACTAATATCCCTAACTTTTACAGCCCAACAAAATAAATTCTTAAAAAGAAAACTAAAAAAACGCGTCTTCCCTACATAAATCAATTCTTCTCTGGGGGGGCCCCCCCCCTCCATTTCTTTCGACTTCTCCCACCTCCGCTCCTTGTTGTCCTTCCGTCTCGTCACCACTTCAATACCAAGATGGCAGGCTGAGTCAAGAGTTGGTGTTTTAGCCTTGTGTTTTTTATTTTTTTTATCTTGTCTTTGAAAAATGAAGCCAATTCCAAGTTTTGCTTTGAAATATAAGGTACTGTTTGTCTCGTTGAATGCGTGGTGCTTTTTAGTGTTCTTTTATCAAATGGAGTTAAACGTGAAGCCTATTCAGTTACTTTTGTCTTCCTACCCTGCTCGTCTTCAATCTGTTCGTGACATCACTGGAATGAACACTGAATATTTTGCTTGTGAGTGTAAACCCACAATAAAACGAACTACCATATTGGTACTTTCATTTTTTTCCTATCATGCTTAGTTTTCTCTTGGGAAGGGGGAGGAGGGAGGGGGACTGTCATTGTCTGGAACCCTGTATATTAATTAGTGAAAATAATACAATTTTTTTCCAGTTTGGAGTAAAACAGATTACAACGGTGAAATCCCCATACCTGCAAGTGACGCAAAGTTGATTCTCCCACTTGTCCTTCAGTACTTGACGCCACGGACAATATCATTCTTTGGAATGGGAGCTGTTGCTGCTGCCAGCATATCATCGGTCGATTCTGCCTGTCTTAGTACAAGCTCCATGTTTGCAAGGAATGTCTATAGGTGCTGCTTCCGGCAAAAAGTAAGTATAACATAGGAAAGAAACTAATAAATCCGGGATTGGTAAAACTTTATTGATGACCGCCTTTCACGTCTTAAACTGTGAGTTTTATTTTCCCTCACAGTGCTGAAGCAATTCGCTAAATTCCTAAGGTTGTTCCTTTCCCGTGCAGCTGCCTGTTTTTTAGATGCATCTCTGTTGTTCATTTCGTGCAGCGCTGTAGATGCATCCAGAAGCAACAAATGCGATTCAAGCTTGGCTTACAGAAATAAGAAGACTACTTCTTACCAATAAAAAATGTCAGACGTGTTTATATAGTACTAGCGGAAGCCCGTGCTACGCACGGGTGGTGTTTGATACACCGTTAAAAACACTGGGACGATTTCCTTCCTCATGTGTTTGTTACGGAATGCGTGTATCCCGTCTATGTGTTTTTGCGTACCCTAGCTAAGATAGGGTGTTTTTCGTTTGCTTCACTCCCTCATTCAGCATATCCCTTGTTCCGGAGTCCATACATTTACATTACATAAGATTCTTTCCTGCAAAAATGGTTGGAATACGCCTTTGTGCATGTGAAATAATAAATACGCCTGAAAAAGACACTGTACACTGTACACTGTACACTGTACACTGGAAATAAATAAATAGGCATTGGAGACATTGTAAGGGAGGATTAAACAAACAAAGCTTGAACAATCAGCAAGAGGGCGAGCGGGCTCATTCTTCCCACGGTAGCAAAGAAAAAGGGCGAGCGACCGACAATGAAAACGGATGTGCTTTATCAATTACTTGCGGCCGTCTTGTGGCCGTCTCGTTGCCGTCCATCCTACGCGACAACTCGATTTTATTAATAAAGATAGTGGTTTTAGTTGAAGCCATAAAAGCTGCAGTCAGGTAAAAATAAATAATCACTGCCATAATATTCTATCTACCAATTTCGGTTGCTAACAAAAATCTTGTAACAAGTCCCTTCTGAAAATTTGCGTGTGCTCACACGTACAGTAGAAGGTAATCTTCGTCTATGCCTCTGCACACGCCAATAATCCAAAACATGTACATTCATGCTCACCACTAATAATCCCAATAATTGTGAAGAACTTATTTAAAGTAGAAATTACGTAAACCACAAAAGTTGGTGAGTTTAGCGTTTTACAGAAAACAATGGATAGTTTAGTGACTTCCCGTTTCTTTCTCTTTGAAACCGCATTAAAAAAGGCTTAGATTACGTATACTTAAACGAACTCTAGACCTAATTTGGCTTAGGTCTAGTGTTCGTAAGAGTATACCTAACATAAGCCTTTCAGCAATGTGAACGAATACAGCAGTCATCTGGAGATGGTACAAGTTACGTTTTTGGCAGCCCAGTTGTTCATTGCGACTTGGAGTAGAAATTGAAAAATGTGGCAACTTAATGGTGGGGACCCCCATGGCCATTTTTTTAAAAGTTCAGACTGTATCTCGTGGAACATCTCGTTCCTCAATGATATTGCTGTCGAATCCTTGGGTGGTGTCTCTGTAGTTCCGCGCTAACGCCAAAAATGTTGGCTACAGCTGAAAAACCCGTTGATGGCCTAACCCGTAGTGAGCGTGTGCCACTCCCAAGCCTTCTGCTCGTTGGCCCTCCATGGCATAACCAACTTGACCAGACATAAGGTTGTTGTCGTCCACATCTTGCTGTACTATTAACGAGGACAAGTCCCGACGTTTGTTCTCCCCTCCTTCTGCCATGATGCACCACAGCAGTGTACGCTACAACAACAAAGGCAAAAAGAATTGGGCAGTCTGTTGGCGTTTTCCAGGTCTGAGTTTGATTCAAAGTAGGGGCCAAGGGTCATGTGCTTATGCGTACAAAGCATATCACTCTCCCACTGGCCCAGTGATGCACTCCCCATGAGCAGGTTTCCATGAATTACTCTTACTTGCACAGCAGTTACTAATGCTGTGCTGGGTCTGCACCTTCCAATCCTAATCAAAACTCGAGCAACAGCAGTTTGCATGGAGGAGGGACTGTTGCTCGAGTCTTGATTAGGATTGGGAGGAGACCAAGCACAGCATTAGGAACGGCTGTGCAAGTAAGAGTAATTCATGCAAACTGGTTGGTTTCTCGGAAAATTACAGCCAAACAAAGACATCACCTACCGGATGCTTCCCAAAAATGTTGCATTACCGCCAACTTCTTGGAAAATCCCTTCTGAGAATTTGCGTGTGCTCACACGTACAGTAGAAGGAAATCTTCGTCTACGCCACTGCACACGCCAATCATCCAAAACATGTACATTCATGCTCACCACTAATAATCCCAATAATTGTGAAGAACTTATTTAAAGTTGAAATAACGTAAACCACAAGAGTTAGTGAGTTTTACAGAAAACAATGGATAGTTTAGTGACTTCCCGTTTCTTTCTCTTTGAAAACGGTTTAAAAAAGGCTTAGATTACGTATACTTCTACGAACTCTAGACCTACCCCAGCAAAAATTGATCATGGTCAGCCATGGTTAAACACGGGTAGTTCATGGGTAAACATGGTTAAACCATGGGTGGCCCCAATTTACACTTGGTTAAACCTCGTTCAAAACCATGGTCACTAGTTACCATGGTAACAGGACACTTTCACCATGTTTCAATCTTTGGATAACAATGGTTGGTCCCAATTTAGCATTGGTTTAACAATGACAAACCATGATCATAAACAGTGGTTCAACCTTGGAACATTTTTGCTGGGGTAATTTGGCTTAGGTCTAGTGTTCGTAAGAATATACGTAATCTAAGCCTTTTTTAATGAGGTTTCAAATACACTCTTGTAGCTGAAAACTGACCAAAGGGTTGAATATTACTCTAAATTACAATACTTTCAAATAAAAATTACAAAAGGAAACCACTGTCAAGAACAGATCATTGTAGCCCGACCAAATCCCACCAATGCTACCTTCGTTTCTGTAGATATTGAAGAACCGCCTCTTCACGTAGCTATTCCCACCTCCTTATCTCCAACTGAGCCCTTTTTTCCGAGTAAAATTTTTGGTGTCCCGTGCCCACCTCATATTTTTAACCTGTTTTCAATTGATCAACTGTTTGTTAAGGCCTAAAAACCCGGCAGTGCATTTGGGCCTCAAGAAGTGTTAATGAGCCACTGTTTCAAGTTAAATACGTAAAATAAATCTTCTAAATATTTCTTTTTTGCTAAGCTTCCATTTCCTTGTTGTTGCAACTTGAATAACAGAATTCAATGACCGACTGTTTCATACTGCACAACCCTCATCCTCATTTAGCATAACATACACAAAGTAAGGATGCCCGTGAATAATAGTCAAGTCCCCATCAAGAACACATTTAAATATTACTTCAGCTGTATGGTGCTGACAGAATTATCATAAACGTAAATATTATCAAAATATACAGATTTTTTTAGAGTTCTTGAATATCTTAGAATACGTATTATCTCATTCAATAACTTAATTTTTTTTAATCTTTTCTAGGCATCAGAGAAAGAAGTTATGTTGGTGCTTCGTGGTACCATCATTGTGTTTGGTGCCCTGGTAACTGTTACTGCTCTGAACATTCCCGATAACTACGGTCTTTGGTATTTGTGCTCAGATTTTGTGTACATTGTCATCTTTCCCCAGCTGGTGTGCGTAGTCCACATGCCGAGCCACGTCAACACGTATGGCTCTTTGTTTGCGTACATTATTGGTCTTGCTCTACGAATATTGAGTGGCGAAGAGTTATTGGGACTTCCCACAGTCATACAATATCCATGGTATGATGAAAAAGATGGACAGCTCTTTCCATTCCGGACGTTTGCTATGATTGTGAGCTTTGTGTGCTTGGTCTTCTTTTCTTGGATTTTCAAGTGGATTTTTGAGAACCGTTGTTTACCTGCTAAACTTGATGTCTTGCGATGCGTAGTCAATTTGCCTGAAAATGAACAATTCCGAAACGAGGAAAGCGAGCGAATCATTCGATTGTGCTCACCTGTTCAACTGCGCTCACCGATTGCATACCTAAGAAACGAAAGCAGTGGAATTGAAAACCTGGCTTTTAGATCGCCTGAAAGATCCATGGACAGAACTTCATCATCTGACCCTAAGGTCGTGAGGATAGCAACAAATAGAATAACTCGGCGGTTCAGACACAGAACAACTTAATGTTATTATCAAGCAGTTACATCAGGGTATATCGTCAGGGTCTGGTGCCTACAAGGTGCACTTCGATGTTTGATAGCAACACAGCATGTGTACCCACTTACTTTTACTTGAATACTTGATTTTTTCTTGCGTTTTCTTTTTTCCTAAATTTCCCACACTGATCTACCTTGCATACAAAATACTAACCGACCAACAACATCCAGTAATCACCATCAATATACTTAGTAGCCACCATCAACATACTTAGAATTCACCACCAACATA
>JAHWFP010213204.1:57496-73001 GCA_023313725.1 Lithobius niger
TGCAGATATTAGACAATTATCCCATTAGACGATTTTCCAGTTAGACGCTCGTCCGATGCCCCAACTATCATAGAGCATTCCAAAGTCAAAACGAGTCCAACGAACTACTTTAATCCCTGCTTCTACACATTTATAACGGAGCATAAATTCCTATATGTAAACTTATGTTTTCCACCTTTCGTTCAAAACAGGTCCGTTAAACGGAAGTGACACCATCTCGACTGAGAGACGAACGCGACTGAGGGATTGTGGGAGTTAACTAATCGCAGTAGCTCACAAAGGAGCGTGATTTTTACGAAATTCTGAGCACGTGCAAAGCAGTTTATTTGCTGATTCTGGATGGAGCAATCAGTCGCGTTGAAAGGTGACGTCGTTTCCCTCATCACCCACTTTCGGAACGTTCTGTTGAGGTTTCTGTGCATTGCAGGTACCGAACTGTGTTCAGAAGCGTGTGTATGGTTCGAACACAGGTGGGTCGTTTTGGAAGGACCTCAAGTAATATTGATGTGAGTGAGCGGTGAGCATTGCGTGGTGCATTTGTTATGCAAATATGCCCTTGTCTAAATATATTTTCCATCGTGATCTTAAGGGGAATGATGACAGACAAAGTAATAGAGTTCATTACAACTATAATCAGTCCAAGCAAAAGGGCCAGTAGCATATCCAAAACTATCTTTACTTATCCTGACGCATGCTCGTGCATTTTCGTTAGGATTATCGCTGGTAAATTTACTAAATTTCTTGAACGTGAACACATGGCCGTCTGCCCAACGAAGATCAAACTTTACGGCTCTGACATTATCCCCATTTCCCTTTACAGTTCCGTTCATGCCAATCCAAAAGATTTCAGCGGAATTGCCGAGTTTTGCTGCAATCTGGTCTTGAGTCTTTTGATCGTGAATAACAATCAGATTTCCGTTCTTCAATTTCTGACATTCCTTGGCTGCGTCATCAAATTTCAGCTTTTTGTTGGTGAAGACTTTGATTTCTGAAACAAAATAGAATAGAATGTGATTTCTGAAATTTATATACGTGTGGTGTCATCGTTTAGTATTTGGCTTTTTTTTTTAACATAATCGTTCGTAATATCTCCTCATGAAAGGTGTTTAGCTGCACTTACAATGTTACACAAACATGCACAATTTTGACTTTCTTCCTTTCTGTGCACATTATTTGTTTTACCCATTCTTTCTGTACCCATACTTTTTTCTTGATTGTTGGGTACCTGTACAACTTAGTCTATTGCAGTGGCACCAAACGTATGAATGAGGGGGGGGGGGGATTGAGGCTTAATGGAGCGTCTGCAGTCTGGTCATTAGCACCAACCTCAGTCACAGTGCATTGGACCGGACTGCCAATCCGCCACACATTAGGAAATGTTAAACAAACTCCAAATGTCGATTTTATCATAGATCTGTAGTACAAAATTTAAAAATCTCGGAAAGGAGATCAGACCTATCGCCTGAGTGACCAAACTTACAAATTGTGCATTCTTAACATTTTTTTGAAGAGTTTGTTCTACACACTAAGACCAGCGACTGACTATCTTTAAACATTATCTTGTTTATATTGGTACTTCTTAAACAAATCTGTAATTAATAAATTTCGTAACAAACTTATCACCGTGTCCTTGGTTTGCCAATGTAATTATTTGGAACTTTTTGGGACCCATTTGGCTTTTCCTCATGTTGACCTATAACTAGGAATGCTCTCAGCTTCTGTTGAGTATTGACCTTCTCTGTAATGCGTGGCGCAGTGGTATGCCGGGCCATGCACTGTGACTGAGGTTGGCGCTAATAACCTAGCTGTCGAGCGCCATTAAGCCTCAATCTCCCCTCCAAAATGAAGAGTGTGACGTCGTTTATTTCCAGGCAAAAAAAACACGCACGCAAGATGGCGTCGGCTACGAAAACGCCCATGAGGTGTTACGAAGCAGCTGTCCTCAGTTAATATGCTAAAGCATACACACTACACAGGGTGTTTCAATAGTCCCAGATAGGCTGAATAACTTTTGAACGGATGAGAATTGAAACTTGCAACTTTGGGGACATCGGTTGGGTAGAGGGTTCTATCTTTTGGAACAAGAGACATCGCAGTACCCCCCCCCCTCCATGGGGGCCCTAGGGGACGCAACTCCCCTAATAATTTCAAATGGGAAGAGGGGTCGAGTAGCACGTCATACTAAAGCCCTTGACGAGCTGAGAAAAATGGCGCAAAGAAAGCGTCGCTACGTTGCTCCAATCAAAAATGGCGCCCCATCAAAGTTCGAAATAGCACTTTGCATTGGAAGCATTTCCGCAGCTAGAAATCGATTCAAAGATGTTCACGACATGACGGAATGTTCCAGATGGATAAACTAAAAGACACACGTAAAAGAAAAATAGCAACGTTGCGGTCCCGTATTTGGGGGGAGGGGGGCCAGGGCAAATAAAATCTTGACTGTGACTTCACTAAAGAATTTTAAATGGGAAAGGGGGCAGGGGGGGGGGGTGAGTGGCACGTTATATTAAAGCTCTTAACGAGCTGAGAAAATGGTGCACAGAATACGTCGCTACCGTGCTCCAATCAAAAATGGCACCCGTTTAAAGTACGTACGAGACACAAATTCCTCCAAGTCTGTTCCAGGGGGATAAACCGAAAGATACATGTACAATAAAACAATGTTCAAGCCCCTTACTTTAGGGCAGGGCGATTTTTTTACCGTAGCTGGAGTGGGATTGTGAGAGGGACATGGACGAAATCCTAACTAAAGAAGACGTTCAAATTGTAAACGTTGCACCTCCTGTTAGTGATACAGTGAGTCGTTAAATAAGCGTACTGCTCCGTTAAGAACACGACGAACTTCACCAGAAAAGAAAATCATTTGAACTTTATTTTCGTTGGAACGAGGCATTACTAAAGGTGGGATGGAGTAAGTACTAAAAAAAAGGATGTGCGAAAATGGATGAAGAATAGTAGACGTACGAAAAATGTACGATAAGGTGCGAGAAAAAAAGGGGTGGAACAAATGTACAAAAAGGTGCGAGAAACTAGGGATAGACCGATATTAACATCGGTATCGGTATTTACAGATATTATCGGTATTTTTTGTGTATCGGTATCGGATCTGTACGGGTGTTTATTTACCGATATTTTAGCCCATACTACCAACTTCCGTGCGTGCTGGCTACTCTGCCTGACTTGAGAAACACCTTTCCTGCATAGCATCGTTTGTATCTCATGACGTCATCCGCACAGCAGCTTAGTGAATTCAACGCACGTGCATTGCCCGATTCAGGGTAGCTTCTTGGGATTAGGCCTATCTGCAGTGTATGTTGAGGTTATTTTTTACATTCAAAGGTACACCTGCGGATCTGACACCATTGATAAAAGAAATAGAAATTTACTTTTCTTGCACACCATTTTAATAATGATGAAATACGAATTTGACTTTCTGACTTTAAAAAAAACCGATATCGGTGTATCTGTATCGGTGGATCGGTATCTGTTAATGTACCGGATCGGCGTGTGGGGGAAAAATCTGTATCGGTCGGATCGGTATTTTTCTGTATCTGTCGATCTCTGCGAGTAACACGAGATACGATCAAATGTGCGAGCAAATGGATGTACGAAAGTAGAAGAGTCCACGAAATATCAAGCTTTATTGTATTGTGCTGACTTGGCAGTGATCTGTTACTTCAGTAAATCAATGGCCTACTTTTGAAAACTACCTTCAAGTTTCATCATGTTGCTTCCCTGAAGTACACATTTTTCTCTTGAGATGCGTTTTATCGATGTGGCCACAAATTCACTTATCACTTTATCCACCTGTTTCAAACTTTGCATTGTCACCATTTCGGAAGGAAGCAACGTAGTGACGTTTTCTTTTCGCTGTCTTTATTTGCTTGTTAAGATCTTTACTAAGAGGGGCAACTGATTCCCCCCTCCCATTTGAAATTTCTGAGTTTAGCCCCCACGAAATTCTTATTGCCACATTTCTATTACGTGTGTCTTTCAGTTTATCCATCTGGAACAATCCGTCACGTTGTGAACATCTGAATCGTTTTCTAGCGGCGTAAATCCTTCCAACGCAAATTGCTATTTCGAACTTTAAATGGGCGCCATTTTTGATTGGAGCAACGTAGCGACGTTTTCTTTGCGCCATTTTTCTCAGCTTGTTAAGGGCTTTAATATGACGTGCTACTCGATCCCCTTCCTATTTGAAATTATTGCGTTGCGCCCACTGCGGCCCAATTGGGGGGGGGGGGGGAGTTACTACGATATCTCTTATGCCAAAAGATAGAACCCTCAACCCAACCGACTTCCCAAAGGCGCAAGTTTCAATTCTCCTCCGTTCAAAAGTTATTCAGCCTATCTGCGACTTTTAGAACAACCTGTATATTAGTTGTATCAGGAACGAATAAAGACCGGCTGGTATAGAAGCAGTACGTTTCAGCTCCTGGCTCTATACCAGTTAACATCGCCTAAATCGTATTTTACCAAAGCAGAACAAAGAGGCTTTAACTACCTGGCGCGTGCGAGAACTGGAGCAGCGTTCGGGATGCAAGATACGCAATTTCTACTATAGTTGGCCTTGGCTAGAGAAACAAAATTCTTTCCACGCTTTAAACTCTGTTCAACACTTATTCTTGTGAATTGAGTAATGCAAAGAAGATATTCGAATGGTGAGAATGTCTTCTTTCCATTAAGAGTAATTGAAAGGGTCTACCTTGTTAGCGCCCTAGCTATTCCCGTTTTGCTAGGGGATGGGATCACCGGCATTGTTTGTTCGATTTTTCGCTCATTTTAAAATTTCAACTACAGTACTTGTGGCTATCAACAAAAACTCTCTGCTTAGCGTGAAATCAAAAAATCAAAAAAAAATTCCATATCAAATTTTGTTTTAAAGCACTTCTGTAAAGTATTTCTCAAAAACACGTTATAAGCTCTTCATAAATTCCCTAATGTCAGCCAATCGTAAAAATATTTTACGACTAATACTGTAAAAAAAATAAATAAATATGTGGGTTCGTGGCAACACTGAACACTAAAGCATTTACGCATAACAGGTTTTTGTTGGAGAATTCACTTACATACCTCGAGTTTTTTGGTTAAAGTGATAGTAATCATAACCAGCCTTCGTTTGCTTTAGAATTCCGTCACCCGTCATGTATTTGGTGTTCCACAATACACATTCGTCACTTCCAAATGCAAAAGACCAACAAGATGCCATTTTTGCACATTCGATAGCGCATGAGTTTCTATTCTTCGTGGTCATCGTCTTGATTGGAGCAGCTGTAGGAATCACTTCTTCTCTATAGTGCTGTCCTATGCCAGATCTTTTACAAGATGAAACATTAAACAGTACGGACAAAAGGATAATGGTGATTAGCTGTTTCAGATGCATGGTTACACTGCAAGTGGAGGACATGTTATGAAAATGTCTCCTCCGTGTTGGTGGTAGCCAATTCTGGTTGCCATGGGCCAACTTTTTAAAGAAACTACACTGCGCTGCAGGACACCCGAGAATGTCAACACAATAAATGGTGCAGTACCTAACTTGCACACCAGATGACGGATGAACAGCAAGAAAACGATGATTAATTTACCACCTAATTAATGACTTTACTGATTGATCTATATAGAGCTAACGTGGGGGGCACGTATTTCATCATGTACTTTACCAATCAGCAGAAACGGTGGTAAGGTTAATACTTGGAGGCATGTAAACCATTAATTTGAAAACTATTTATTGAATTTTCTCTAAATTTGCTTTTACATTATTAAGCATTCCTTTCTGTAAACATGTTTTGCGATTTTTTTCTCTATTTTTGGTATAAAATGGTATCGTATTGATGACCTTCAGTTGTAATTTTAGTCTGATCTTGTTCACTTAGTATTGATGGCAAATAATCTATCAGTTTTTCTGTTTGTATCCTGGAGTTAATTTCTTTGCGACGAGATTTTACCGGGTGACATATAGCCTAGAGGCTGTTGACAAGTAGCAAGTGACAAGTTGTTGGCTGTTGTAAGGCCGTTTTTTACTTTTACAAATGCGATCTGTGTAAGGTATATGCTATTTTTTACGACTATGCATAGGCGTGCGTATGGTGGGGGGGGGGGGAGTTCTTTTAATAATTGCTCGTTTTGCTAAATTTTATTTTATTGTAAAATTCATCAGGCATACCTTTTTATACCTTTGGTAGCCCTAAATGGAGTGCACTCCAAAAATTGATGATGCTCCTTACTGGTTCTCTTCTTGGAGATCTATGAACACTACTCCGACTACACAAAATATCGCTGTGACGATATTATTACTGAAGTATGTATGGCGCCAAAGGTACATAGCTTTACTGCTAGTCTACTAAGGGACTTCTTGGATTGAGACACGTCCACCACTAGGAATGCCTGACACAGTCTGGACTTGAGCTTCTTGAGCTTAGAAGACTTCGTTTTGATCTCACCCTTACTTACAGGATTCTCCGAGGACTTATCTCGGCGGACTTACCTCTTTTGACCCAGCACCTACTAAATATCGCACCCGTGGTCCCCCTTGGAGGTTGGCCATTAATCCGATGACGGCATCGTTAATCCGCTGGGTAGTCGCGGTAAATTTCTGAGGAATTGAGAAGGAGGATGTTGACCTGCACCCCTGTGACGTCATGAAGGTGGGCGCCATCTTGGATTCTTGGGCGCCATTTTTTCTTTCCTCCTATTCGTCCTCCATTTTTTATTTTCCTTTGTTTCTTCTTTACTTTTTCTGTTTTATTAAATTAGTATTAACTCAGTATCTCAGCTGAGGCGAGATTCGAACCAGCATCGGCTGGCTTATCAGATGAGTTAGTAACTAACGCCCTAGCCCACTGGACCACGAAGACAAGTTGGAAGAATGGGTTGAGTTGTTGGTCTTAAAGATAAGATTGGAGTTGAAGGAGATGACATCATGAGGTATGGAGTTTTTAGAGGAAGTTGACTATTAAAAAATTATCTGCAGGACTACTAATTTAAAAAAGCCTCTATACAGGGTGCTATTACAGCACAAATAAGATTTAGTTAAGTAGAAGTCTTTTTTATTTAAAAGATGTTCCCCCCACCCTACCTTAAAAAAATACATAAGTAGCAGCCTTTTAAAGATGCCTCTCTCCCCCTCCCCATCTTTTAAAAATTACCTAAGTACCAGCCTTTTAAAGATGTCTCCCTCCCTCTCCCCACCAGCACTTTTTAAAAAAAATTACCTAAGTAGCAGCCTTTTAAAGATGCCTCCCTCCCCCCCTACCTTTTAAAAAGTTTCACCTAAATAGCAGCCTTTTAAAAGCAGCCCTTCCCAGCCTCCTACCTTTAAACAATTGTTTTACGTAAATAGCAGTCTTTTAAAGATGGACCATTATATCTAAAGATGAAGCCCCAAAACTCTTGCCTATTAGAAGAGAAATATTACCCTTGCTAAAACTTAAGAAATAAAAAATTATGGCACAGTCCTTTAATTATCCTTACTGTCGCTAAAGTCTGTGAAAAGATGCAGTTATAATTTCTGTTTTAAGTTGGGCCAAGAAACTTGGCTTTTAAAATCCCCTCCCTTCCCTTTATCAGATAACGATAGGGATGGGCTGTTGCTAAGTGGGGGACGCAGGTGATGAGCCGGACGTGTCTGGTCATGAAAATCTGCACAAGTGGTTACTAAGGAAGATTCTCCCCTCCCCCTCCCCCCTACCTTCAGCTAAACGATTCTTACCTCTAAAACTTTATTACTTTTGTTAAAACTTAAGAAAAAAAATTATGGCACACTCGTTTAAAAGCAAAAAAAAAAAATCATGTCTTTTAAAATTATTCTTTCTGTTGTAAAACTTTTCTGTAACACTTTAAGATTGAATATTGGAAAAGATGCATTTTATTCCTGTTTTAAGTTGGACCAGGAAGTTTACTCCCCTTCTCCCTATCAAGGTAACAATAGGACTGTAGCCAGTCATCGGAATTTCCCCCTTCAAGTGCACCTGACCCCTTGGCAACATGTACGAACAGCTAATTTAAAGCTGAGTTGTATTTAAAAAAAAAAAGAAATACATTTTAGCATGGTAATAAAAAATGCGTAACAAACAAACAAACAATAAAACAAACAGATGGGCAGATTCACTTACAGACTGAAAAAAATAAAATAAGCAGTGGAGGAATACTTTCTTTTTAAAAACGAAAAAGATGCCTCCCGGAAAAAATATCCCTGGAAAAAATATCCCCGGAATAAATATCCCGGTATAAATATCCCCTGGAAAAATTATCCCCGGTTAAAATATCCCCGGAAAAAATATCCCCACAAAAATAAAACATGAATGAGGGGCAATATTAAAACACCTTCTTTGTGAGTATCTAGTCGCAATTTATAGCATTGTCATGTTGTAAAAATACATCTGATGGTGGAACTCCGTCTGTACTCCATTCCCCTAACAAAAAAATAAGGAAAGTGGTAAGGAATGAAACCTAACTCTCTAATAACTACTTTGAGTATTATAAACGTGATAGGTCTATTAGTGGCACACGCAGGAAAGAGAGATATATAGCCAACTGGCGGAAGACAATAGAAAGGGGCGTGGCTAAGCCCCCCCTCCCCCCCTCCCCTATTGTGTAAGCCTTAATCCGATGACGTCATCGTTAATCCGCTGGGTAGTCGCGGTAAATTTCTCGGAATTGAGAAGGCGGATGTTGACCTGCACCCCTGTGACGTCATGAAGGTCATGACGTCATTTTTTCTTACCTTTCTTTCCTCCTATTCGTCCTATTTTATTTTCCTTCGTTTCTTCTTTTTCCTTTTTTATTAAATTAGTATTGAATCAGTAGCAAAATTTTTTTCTCGGCTGAGGAGAGATTCGAACCAGCATCGGCTGGGTTATCAGATGACTTAGTGACTAACGCCCTAACCACTACACCACCACGACAAGTTGAAAGGGAGGGTTGAGTTGTTGGTCTTAAAGATAAGATTGGAATTGAAGGCGATGACATCACAAGGCATGGAGGAAGTCGACTATTAAAAAATTATCTGCTGGACTATTAATTAAAATAAAATAATATTAAAAACAAGCCTCTCTACAGGGTGCCATTACAGCACAAATAAAAATTAACAGTCTTTTTATTTAAAAGATGGTCCCACCCCTACCTTAAAAAAATTACCTACCAACCTAGTAGCAACCTTTTAAACGAGGCCCCCCTCCCCCACCCCCTGGGCATGTCTGGACGTGTCCGGGCGTGAATCTGAACAACTGGCTAAAACTAATATTACTTGCGCACAATTTTCATTTACACCATGGCAGCCAAACTGAAAAGACTTTATTATTCTGCTCAGTTGCCAGGGAGTTTGGGAGGGATTGATGCTTTAAGGAAAGCGAGCGGGGATTCGCTAGCAAAAACTTTAGACTTTCTGCAGGGTGAACGAACCTATACATTGCACAAACCATTGAGAAAGACATTTCCGCGAAACAAAACTATTTCGTGGGGGATAGATTATTTATGGCAGGCAGACTTGGTTGATGTTGAATCATTGGCTAAATACAACCAAAATATTTCATACTTACTCACTGTAATCGACGTGCTCTCCAAGTACGCCTGGGTTGTGCCTTTAAAAAATAAACAAACTGGCACGGTATTGAAAGCATTTCAAACCATTTTTAAAGAGGGCCGGAAGCCATCCAAATTAAATACGGACATGGGCGGAGAATTTGAATCCAAGGCACTTACTGATTTCTTTAAGAAAAATAATATTGTATTTTACACGGCTAAAGGAGAGAAAAAAGCGGCGGTCGTAGAACGTTATAATAAAACACTGAAATCTCGCATGTGGCGGTATTTTACGCACAAAAACACGTTATGTTACACCAAAGTGTTAAAACAATTGGTCAGCTCTTATAATCATACACATCACAAGAGTATTGGAATGCGGCCGATCGACGTTAATGCTGACAACGAGGCAGCAGTGCGCGAGCGTTTGTACGGCAATGACATCATGACAAAAGCTCCCACCCCCGACTATAAATATCAGATTGGTGATACCGTCAGGATCAGTAAGCTAAAGCACGTCTTCGAGAAAGGTTATCTTCCCAACTGGACAGAAGAAGTGTTTACAATAGCGAGCAGAATACCTAGAAGACCGGCCGTATACAGAGTTAAAGATTCTAATGGCGAACTGATTTTGGGCACATTTTATGAGCAAGAATTACAAAAAGTGCGAGTGGATAAAGACCAACTCTATATTATAGAAAAAGTTTTGAAACGTCAAAAACGTAAAGTTATAAACCAAGTGTTCGTCAAGTGGAAGGGCTATCCAAAGTCTATGAATTCTTGGGTTGATGCTTCTTCCTTAGTAAAATCATAATGGAGAGCTTTTACGTAATTTTACCTTCTAACGTTAAAAATGGAGGCAGTATGTCGCGTTATATTACGCCTCTGCCTTATACTTTAGAATTGAGCGGCAAGTGGGAAGTTGCACTCACTGAAATGTTTATGCCCCACTCCTGGTTTAATATCGATGAATCAAACAATATGATAGAATTTTACGAGGGTAACAGATCAGAGGGCATGCCTCCTACAACACCTGTTGCAGCATCGATTGAAACCAACAGTTCCTGGAATTATGACAGAGCGATAGACCAACCTGCTCAAGTTTTTTCACACGTTACTGAAAATGCAATAAAGACCAATCATTCATCGGAAGCAAGACTGCCAGTAGGGTACTACGAAACTGTTAAAGACATTATTGAAGCTATTCACAAGTCATTGTCGGAACTTGGTCAGCAAAACATAAAAATTAAAAAAAAATTTAACGGCAGTATTATTGTTGAAACTGAAAGGGAGGCCTACTTGTGGTTGAACGAAAACTTGGCTCAAATGCTGGGATTTTCCATTCAGTATTTAAAGGGTGTGGTTAGCGGTGCTTATTCAGCAGATGTAAAGAATGGTATGTACAGCGCCGTAGTGTACAGTGATATCATTCTGCCTCAAATTATAGGAGACACGCAGGCTCAAGTGTTACGCGTTGTTCCCCTATACGGTAACCCCGGAAATTTATTAGTGTACAGGTTCCCTACCCCAGATTACGTACCGATTTCACGAAATAGTATTCCCTCAATTGGGATCGATATTCGCACAGATCACGGCGAACCGATAGTATTTCAACAAGGTAAGGTGTGTTGTAAGCTTCATTTTAGACCCAGCTTCAGTTGAGTAAACATGGCAGTCCCGCACGTCTCCGACCCCAATATTTACGTTAAGTATTATTTGGAACAAGCTGGTGGAAGTAATCAGTTGTACTACATGGGAAGCCGGGTGCAGAGGGGGTTCGGTTTAGGTAGCATTTTCGGGCGTCTGTTTCGTTTCGCAATGCCTTTAATAAAACGTGGCGCTTCACACGTAGGCCAAGCTCTTGCTAGAACTGGAGCCAATGTGGCGCTCGATGCGGTTGCCGGTTCAGACATTAAAGACAGTGCCAAAAGCCACTTACAAAACATGGGTCGTCGACTGGCGGGTGATGCTGCAAGTTACATCAAAGATCAAGTAGGTGACGGCCGGAAAAAAGGACTTAAAAGGAAGCGTTTGAGTGGAGGACCTCATTCTAAGCGCAGCCGTGCTAGAGCAAAGTACGACATTTTTACCTCCTGAGATGGCGTTACTTCATCACAAATCTGAAGAATGCTGCAAGAGCGAATTGGACATTTTTGCGGTGCCTGCCACACAAACGCAGATACAAAAGGGGTCGTGGGTGACTTACCTTCCTACGGCCAACATTAGTGATACGGGACCTATTGAGTTTCAAATTCCTGCATCCGGTGAGGCTATTGATTTGAGCAATACACAGTTATACGTACGTGCGAGAATTATCAAAGCAGACAGCACAGCCCTAGATGATGACAGCGCTGTTGCACCTTGCAATTTATTTTTTCATTCATTGTTTAGCCAAATTGACGTCACTTTATCCGATAGGCTGATAAGTGGTGGGAGCAACACGTATGCATACAGAGCTTACCTCGAAACATTATTAAATCATAGTGAAGAAGCCAAGAAAAGCTGGTTAGCTGCAGAATTATGGGCAGACGATACACCAGGCAGACTCGACTCAATGAACGCAATCCCGCCAGTTGCTGGCGCCCAAATTAATGCAGGATGGAATGCACGTCAACGAATTTCCGCAAATTCACGCAGTTTTGAAATGAAAGGAGGTTTACACATTGATTTGCTTCACCAAGATCGCTACATGCTCAATAATACTAGTTTAAGATTCAGATTCTTGAGAAGTCCTAATGCATCCTGTTTAATGTCACCCGAACAAGATGCAGATTATAAAGTCGAAATTCAAGAAGCTACACTCAGTATAAGGAAAGCCACGCTGTCGCCGGCAGTGCAAATTGCATATAGCCAAACGTTACAATCAGCCACAGCAAAATATCCACTTAATAGAGTGGAAGTGAAGACTTTTTCTATACCCCATGGAACACTCAACATAAATAAAGACAATATTTTTCTGGGTTCGTTACCACGCCGAATGGTATTAGGCCTAGTTGATTCCGCAGCATTTAACGCAAGTTATGCAAGAAATCCTTTTAATTTTCAACATTTTAACGTAGGCTACATTGGAATAAACATTGACGGTGAACAGCTGCCATTTAAACCACTGGAACCTCATTTTGCAGAAAACAGATACATTGAAAGCTACCTTACGCTGTTTGGTTGTTTGGAAAAAGGAGGCAATGGCATTTCTAGGCAGGCTTACCCCTTAGGCTTCACGTTGTGGATGTACGATTTCACGCCTGACCTTTGCTGCTCAGATCATCTTAATCTTATCAAGCAGGGAAATTTAAGAGTCGAACTACGATTCAGAGTTGGTTTACCCGTTTCAGTAAACTGCATTATTTTAGCAGAGTTTGACAACATGCTAGAAATCGATCAAAACCGTCACGTGATGTTCGACCATACTTCATAATAAAATGGATACAACAGAGATTAGACGTAGCCTGAAGAACTGTAATTCAACAAAAAAATGTTTCACCGGTGTTTATTCGTCCGATTTATTGCCCATCTCTTTAAATCGATTTCCTTCAGCAATAGTGTGCAACACTGACGATAGTACTCAACCTGGAACCCACTGGGTCGCATTTTATTTCTCAGCAAAAGACAAGTGTGCCGAATTTTTTGATTCTTACGGACGACCCCCGAGTTACTATTCGCATTATTTCGTTGATTTTTTAAGAAGAAATTCACCGAGATGGATGCACAATACCGTACCAATTCAAGCAAAGAGGAGTTACGCCTGTGGTGCACACTGTTTGTTTTATTTAAAGTTACGAGCAAACGGGGTCAGCATGAAGAATATTGTTGATAATTATTATACCAAGAATCGTAATGAAAATGATAAAATTGTTGTCAAGAATACACACGTCATACGTTGTATTCCCAATTATTGTAAAAATATGCAATCCTGTTTACCTATTGTAAAATAAAAAAATGTAAAAATAAAAAAAAATGTCAAAAAAAAAATGTGCTACAGTGAACTTTTTTTATTCATATTTATACAATTAATATTTCTCCCATGTTTTATACACTTTAGCATAAGGATTTGTTCTTTGTGATCGTAGTCTCTTTTTTATTGTACTGTGGGGGGTAGATTGACGTCTAGGGGCAGTTAAAACTTGCTTCTTCCGTTTAGGCTTAGTATTTTCTAATGATCCAATAGCACGGGCCATGTGTTGCCATCCTATGGGGCGTTCTGCAGTATTCGGTGAAAGTAAGTCTTTAACGAGCGCAGTAACGTTTGATCCGGGTACAATCTTGTTTAAATACATAATTTCACCTTTGGGGGACCATGACATAATTTCTGGATGCTCTTTCATTTTATTAAGAATATCTTTAACTGCAATTTCATCTTCAGGCAAAGTGTCTTTGTAAATTTTCCTTTCGATTTTATCAGTTCCGACTAGATAATCATCTTCCTCATCTGAAGAGGGGGGTGGGGGGAGTGGAGCAGGTGCCGCCGCCTGCGTACTTGAAGTCGATGGTTGAGCAGGAGGGATGTCGGTAGGCCTCGCACGCTGATATACAAGATATCGTTGGAAAGTTTGTTGATAAAGATCGGATTTCGTTTGAGGATCTAATGACTCATCACTAAGTATTCTAGTGAGTTCGTTATGGATGGATGAGACTGCAATTCCATAAGGCTTTGGTTTTTGAGCAGGAAGTGTGCTACCAATATGATCGACGGGGACTAATGCTAATTTTTGAAAGTGTGCCATTATGATCGCAAACCTAAAATCCCACCCAGTACTGGGGCTAGTACAGATAATAACGGTCCAATAAATCCTCCCTCCTGATTTAAAATGCGTTGTTTCCTGGCCAAGTTCAAACGACGATCTGCCAGCTGGCGTATTGGACGCTTATATTTAACTAATTTGCGTTTCTGCTGGGGTGTGAGGTTGACATTACCTTTTAATACATTCTGGCAACATTCACACAATGAGTACACAATGTCTTTACCTCCCGCTTGCAGAATAGTTTTTCGTCGTTTTGGAGATGCTTTCAACAACAGTTTTAACACTGGAGCGGTTTTGCGCAAGCGAGCGGAGAGACCCATGTTGCTCTGTTCGATGTCTGGCTTTCAAATGACCCGTCTTGTTATATTTGTAAGTAATATAAGTGTTTACTTCAGGATGGGATAAGTTAATAAAATTTTCTAGGTCCATTACGAATAATGCTATTGCATAAATTATTATGCAGACTAAACTAATGCCAAAGGCCAGCTTTTTCTTACTTGTGCTTGGCAAAGCACTATTTTCTGACATAGACATATTGCTGCTCTTGTGGAAGTATTCCTGTGCGGAGCCTGTGTTGTTCTGGCGTATCTTGCATAAAGTCAATCATTATATACCCATGCGCTTCGGCTGTTGCATCGGAATAAGCTTCCATCAGAAATTTACTCTCACCAGGATACACCTGTCGTGCCAAATGAACAATTTGTGACCGTTCGCGTGGATTTTTAAAAAGAATTAAGTAGTGTGCATTTAAACTAATTGTTCTACTTTCTTTACTTTTAAAGAATAAATTTTGTACCATGAAAATAACTGTTAGATTTCGATGGTGGGAACCTTTAGTAAACAATTTTGACACAGTGATATCACTTTCGCTCAATAAATCATCCAAAACTAATAAATTTGTATCACTGGGGGAAAAACTTGAATAAATTTCTGATGACAAGCCTTCAATCCATGTTATTCCGGGTACTTTTGCTTCCAATTCAGTATACGCTGGTTGGTATTCACCATA
Organism: Lithobius niger; assembly: GCA_023313725.1. NCBI lineage: Eukaryota > Metazoa > Arthropoda > Chilopoda > Lithobiomorpha > Lithobiidae > Lithobius > Lithobius niger. Next base: position 72,767 of record JAHWFP010213204.1, read on the forward strand.
GCACCAAACAATACGATTGAACTTTTTAGTAAACATTTCATCTCTGTGAATTAATAATTGTGAAACGAGACATGTTTTTCCACATTGTGAGGCACCAGCAATTAAAATATTACTTGGTGTTTTAAGACGGGATTGAAATTCAGCAGCCATCCTCACACTTTGACTGTCAGCAAACAAATGAAATTGTTGAACTAGTCTAAGCTAACTTATACTATAAATGAGATGCAGTTTTTTT
>JAHWFP010213272.1:6314-32372 GCA_023313725.1 Lithobius niger
AAAAAAAAAAAAAAAAAAAAAAAAAAACCGTCGCCAGGTGTCGCTACGCAGTCGTCATGTGTCGCCAACGGTATGGTGAGTGTCTCCATGGGCGTTTGCCCATAGGCCTATGTGTTTATGGTATGCTAGGGTATGTTTACATTAATCGTTATTGCCTCTACATTTCTTTGGTCCTGGAATGGCAGCTGCGTTGGCTCCTGCGGTGTGCATCAAGACATGGTCTCACTGGAGTTTGGCAACTTGGACGGTTAGTACTATGGGTTTGAAGTAGGGTTCTCCCCCCTCCTTTTGCCTTCGACTGTCTTCTCTTCCTTGGGTCCTTAGGCTGAGTGGGGGGGGGGGGGGGGCATGAATCTGATGCCCTTTGGGGTCTGGCCGCTATATGCGGTCGCACGGGGACACTATGCCCAATTTTTTTTTATGCGAGTCGCAAACAAGTTGTATTGTGTATGCATTGTTGTCTCAAGGTCAAACCAAAACATGTGAATGGAGCTGTAGCTTGTTCATCTGGTTCGAGTAAGAGTTCCTTTGGCTTAAGTATGAATCAGAAGGGGGACTTTAAAGTACATGTTTAAGTTAAATCCAATTAAGTCGGTTTCTGTGGAAACCTGGCACTCGAGGCTCGGTCATCAGCGTAAATTGGGCCTGATAAATTTACATAACTCCAAGGTGGTACATGGATACTAGTGAGTGAAGCCTAACTCTCCTCAGTGTGAGGTCTGCAAGGTAACCAAATCGACTAGGGCCAGTTTTAAGGGTATTGGTGCTTTGCAGAGTAAGAAGCCCCTCGAGCTCCTTCACATGGATGTTTGGGGACCAAGTCGCACGGTATCCTTGGGTAATTGTAGATATGTGCTTACTTTACTTGATGATTATTCTCGTTATGCATGGGTGTTTCCCATCGCTAAGGAAAGCGATGTGTTTCAAACGTTTGTTGACTTTCGTGCCAGAAGTGAAAGACAATTTAGCCTCAAATTTGTAAACGTTCGCACGGACCGAGGTATGGCATTTTGTGATTATATATGTAGGTTGGGTATCAGATACCATCGAATCAATGCCAACTCACCAGCTATGGCTGGAATCGCTAGGCGATTAACCGCACGTTGTTAGGAGGGGTACGTGCAATACTTCACGAGAATTCTCTGCCACGCAATCTTGGGCAGAATTTGTATGTACGTTCACCTACCTGAAGCATAGGTACCCTCACTCATACTTAGGCTTCAGGGTCCCTTGTACATTATTGTTTGATCGAGGTGTATCAGTCAGACATTACGAAGACCTGGTGCAATGTGTTATGTACACTTCCATAAGCCGGGTAGGGATACCCTTGACGTTAAAGCTGGGAGGGGGTATTCATTGGCTATGCAGTAGACACAGTAGGATATAGAGTGGAATCCCCAAACTTACTTGGTCGTTGAAACTAAACATGTAACAGTTGATAAGGTTAAGTTATGGGGAAGGGAGAAGAGGTCCTTGCAGTATAGGCCTCAGAGTGTGCCCAAACCCAGTCTAAGTGCAACTAAATTTAACTATGGAAAGGGGCTTAGTTCGGGTACAGAGTCGGAATCGGATGGTAATCCTAGGGTAGAAGCCGAAGATAAGACTTAGGGCCCACTAACCATTGATGAAGTTCCTCCACGACCATTCATTCGTAGTAATAGTGTAGGCTCCTCCCCCAAATTGGCTCCTTTAGATTATCAGTATTGGTGAAGGGAAAAAAAAAAGAATACCGACGGAAGCGTTAGACGTTTCCGCTCCCGACTAGTAGCTCGGGGGTATTGTCAAGCAAGCGGTGTGGATTTTGATGGAGTACTCAGCCCAGTTGTGAATTTTGTTTTAGGTTAGATGCTTTTATGTATTATTGGTAAGGCTCGGCCGATACCGATATTGGGATCGGTATCGGCCCCGGTGCTAGCGGTATCGGTATCGGATCCGTATCGGCTCACTGTTTTGCTCAAATATCGGTTTTTGCGGTATCTTCGCCAAAAGTTGTCCGTTTTTGATGTTCCAATACACCATTTTAACCGTTTTTTCGAGAGCTTTCCAATGGTGTTAATTTCAGAGTGACAGCTTCAGTCGTTCTCTATTTATTTAACAAAAACCAAAAACAGGTTCCAAAAAAATGCACGTTACTGCAAGATGCTTGCGCATAGAGATTTGAGATTCAGAATTTTTTATCAAATTTTGTTTCTGAATATGGAAGCAACATAACTTTACTGAAAGTAAAGCATTGAAGTATCGGCATCGGTATCGGTGATGTAGTATCGGACCGTATCGGTATCGGATCGGATCGGTCAAAGTTGGTATCGGCCGAGCCTTAATTATTGGTATCCATTCTGAAGTGGACAAATGTTGATTTGGATATCAGTGTGCGTGCCTTTGTGGTACGTTGGATTGCAAAACCTTCATGAAAATCCCCAAAGGATTCGAACCTGTGGTTCACCATGGTACGGTGTGGCTATTGCAAACAGCCGTATATGGTCTTCACCGAAGTGGGTGACTGTGATGGGGAGAACTTGAAAAGCCATTAGTGATGATGGGATTTTCTAAGTTCTTGGGACTTACCTGTGTTTATCATTTTGGTTTAGATGCAGTTTTATGTGGATGTTTTGCTTTTGTTATCCAGAAACGAAACTCTTAGAGCAAATGTAGTAACATTGCTTGAATCCAAATTCGAACTCACGTCTTTAGAAGTAAAAAAAAAAAAAAAAAAAAACCTATTAGGTGTTGCCTTCCTACGAATTGATGGCATGACAGTAATTCATCAAATCTTACTTTTCACAACTCACGAAGAGGTATGACGTCGATGAAACGTGTACCAGTACGCGTGCCAGTTCATGTCTGCAGGTACTGATGTTGAAACGAAGCGTGACGAAGATGAGACAAGTGTACATTTTCCATACAGGTCACTAGTAGGAAGTTTGTTGTATGTAGCTTCTAGAACAAGGCCTGATATTCTTTTGGGTGTTATAATATTGTCCCAATATACCAATGCCTTTACGTCCATTCATATTCGCTTATTGTTGACCATACTGCGATACTTATGTACTGTCAGTACGAAACATTATGCTATTGATCTTTCAAGTGTCACAGGATCTGAATCGTATGCATGTGTAGCTGCATCTTGGGCAGCCGATAGTCGACCGGCGTAGTTTCGGTGGGCACATTGTATTCTTGGGTAGCGTGCCTGTTTTGTGGGGCTGTGAAAGCAGAGTATGGTGTGCCTCAGTACAATGGAGACGGAATTCATTGCAATGATTCCGGCTGTAGGAGTATTGCCCTGGCTACACAGTGCATGTCATATTCGGTATTGACACCATTGGCTACAACACCTTCATTGTACTGTGGCTCACATTCTGCCATCCACTTTACTACGAATGAGGTGAGAAACTTGAGGCCAAAGCACATTGCCATTAAATGTGTTTGAGGGATTGGCTACGAAAGCTATATTTCTGTTTATATAACGTGCCGTCTGCACTAAATGGTGCAGACATGTTGTCGGAATGGCTGAACCCAGGGCGGTTGAATAGGCTATGTTCAGCGGTGTTCTATAATTGTGACTCGTAAGTAATGTTATACCTTCTGTAGCATTGTGTTTGCATGAGACGGATGGGAGAGTGTGTTGGTTGTCATGGCCTAACTATGAATGGTTCTTCCCAGCAGAGGGTTTACAGTGTTCATGTCGTTGTTAATATGTCAAGGTAGTGTTAAAGGCCTGAAACTGAAATGTACTTTCCCCAATTCAGGAAAGAGTGTTTGGAAGCCTGGTCGGTGGTTATACATTGTGCGTGCCTGGAGAATTGTATCTGGCTGATCAAGCGCTTTAGCCTAGTGGGGAGATACCTTCCGGTTTCGGATGGAGCGAACGCTCACTCGCGTTCTGGTGTTGATGCGGGCAGCAAGGGATGCAAGCTGCAGTCATGCTGTTTACGCCGTGTTTGTTTTAAGTCATGTGGTCAAGTGTTGTACCTTTCGAAATGTTGCTATTACATGTACAGTTGTACTTCAGTATTTCTTCTGGACCTGCTTTGAAACAATACGGTAATTGTAGGTTTAGGATTTCGCTGGAGTAACGCGGACATTTCTTACACTCTTGGTGCGGGACGCCGCTGGACGTAGCAGTAGCAGCGTGCTCCTTGCGCCACCCGCCCCTGTTTGTGCGTACTTCCTTGGGGGTCCCGAGTGGCCTGGGGCGGGAGGATCTGTGGTGCAAGCCATGTTGTGGCTGGTCAGGCTTTCTGGGGGTGAAGCCCGAGTAGGTGTGCTTTGTTTTAGTGTGTTATTCTGGCTGTGCTCCATTACGGCAATTCTAGTGGAGCGGGCCGGTTTTCTGGGCTTGTGTGCCTTGTTCCTGAGCTAGGTTCTCAAGGATGAGGTGGAGGTACTGCCAGGCGTTGGGCTAACTCACCCGGCTGTTGGTTGGGGACCATGGGCCTCTCTCTATGGGGACATGGCGTCGCTGGATACCTGGTCCTGGTGGATTGGTTGCCTTTTGGTTCTTTATTGGTGTTTTGGTGGCAGTGTGTGTGTGGTTTAGTAAGCTTGTTCTCCGGGGTTCCTGGTTGGGGTGGTGATTCCCGCCTCCTGTCTGGCAAATTCAGCAATATTACTGAAGGTAAGTATTTGCAGGAAGTAAGAAACGAAAATTTTAACTAGTGAAAATTAGTTTTTACTTACCTAACATACTTACCTTCAGTAAGGACCCGCCCGCCTCCCCGCAATCACTGAACCGGAGTGCCCGTGAAAAAGTGATGCGGTTGGACTGGTGGGGGCGCTGACGTCGGTAAGGACGTGCAGTGCCACCTGGCGGCAGTGGAGAAAAGCTTAGGGGGAACATAAAAAATGGGGTTTTTAGTTCATAAGCGAGCAGTAAATAGCGTAAAAGGTGGTTTTAGCAATATTACTGAAGGTAAGTATTTTAGGTAAGTAAAAACTAATTTTCACTAGTTAAAATTTTCGTTTTTGTCAAATGATGATGGCGCATTGTTTATGGCCTTAAATAAGAATTGCCTGTAACAGCATTCATCCATCCTGTATGAGTAGTATTGGGAAGTCAACTTTGCAGACATCTTTGTTACAAAATTACTGCCTGCAGAATAGAAGCACGTAGGGAAAGAATAGCGTGTGTACGGTTAGATAAATGAAATGTGCAGTATGAATATTGTGTATTGAAATAAACAACGAATAGTGCTGCCAACATTAACATCTTTATGTTATTAAATTGTCTATTATGCTAGCAAAAAAAAAACAGAATTTAGAAGGTAGTTTGGATAATCTAATTTGCAAAGAACTCTATTAATGTTTGATTCACTAATAGTCCTGTACAGATCTTGGATTTTTATATTTTCAGATTTCTGAATGAACCAATACTGTGTCGAGAATCCAGTTCAACTGCAGTTCCAGAGATCTTGCGGCAAGCTTACCAATTATCGGAAGTGGTAACGCTAAATGATGCTGCGGTGGTAGTGCTTCATGTATTAATGTTGGAGTCCGGATTTATACTACAAGTAATAATCTTTTTTTCTTATTTGCCATAACATATTAACCTGATAATTTTTGCATTACATTGTCCTCAATGGAATGTTCCCTGGAGGTTTTTCGCTTGCGTGTGTCCGCCTGCTTGCATGCTCCCATTGCGCCTGCGCAACGCAGTCCTCCTCTATATGAAGCCTCATCATGGCCAATGACGGCATTCATTTTCCTCCACGAGGTTTAGCAAACCACGTCGATCTCTGGAATTTGGACTTTCGCTTTCGCGACAAGCATGGCTACGACCGAAGACTCAGCTGCCCATGACGCCCTTTTGGCCCCCCGCTCTGACTTCGGATGCTATGCTTCAACCTGCTCTTCCTCCTCTCCCTCGCGACCACTGGCCAGCCGGTCATGATCGCGTCGGTTATGTCGCGAATGACGAGGACGACTCGCCGCTCCAAGATGTACAACGCACCCCACCCCCGCCTGACCTTGCGGCCCTCGAGGAAGACCTCCAGCAAGCCAAGACCCTCTTCCGGGAAGCGAAAAGGAAGCTACAAGACGCTTCGTCTCTCCGGGGAATCTCCAACTCCAACTCCCCCATCGACCTTTCGAAGTCGTCTCGCCGTGACTACAATGTGACTCGCAACGAAGTTCACATCCTAGTCGACTCGGTATTCCGCCAGCACGCAAGATCGCATCCTGGGCCGCCTCCCTTTTGCACCTCATCAGTGAAAAGAGCTGACACTGAAGACTGGGTTGCTTTAACGACAAGCCACGACAGCCGAAAATGTCAGTCGCCCGCCCCTCCACATGGAGCCAAGCAACACAGACTTGCAGCGCCGCCAGCCTTCGCGACACCTGCTTTCGCGACACCTGCATTCGCGACTCCTGCTTTCGCAACAAAGGAAGTCACGACTCCGTCCGCTCCCGCCAAGCACACCCAGTTCACAGACGACAACACGGAAGGCCCTACTATTCCCCTGGCTTCTCTACTCAAGACAGTGGAAGAAACGGTACCAGACTGCTTCCTGTACAAACCATCACAGTTCCCTGACACCCCAGTCATCAACCGTGGTCTCAAGACAGGCTTTGGATTTGTCCTTCGCGACAAAGATGCCAAGCCACGCAGCCTTTTAGGACAGTCGACGACGCTTCTCACCTGCCTCCTCCGGAACGGCAGTTTCCTGCTGGCCAGAGGCGAACCTCTACAACTTGACACAGAACCTGCACCACACCCCAGCTGCGAATCAAGCTTCTTCTGGATCTTTGGCGATGGTTCAACAAACCCGAGAAATTTTGACACCTACCCTGAGTGTGAATTTCTCTGCAGCGAAGCCAAGCTGGACTTCGGCTCTGCTCTCCATTCCGAAACGCATCGAGGTGCTCTACCTTCGTCCTTTTCGACAACGACAAGTGCCTTCGCATGAGCCTTCGCGCCGCCTCACAAGCTGACGTATTGAACACAGCAGTCAACGCTTTGTGCGAAAAGCTCACCGATGACGCCAGCACAGAAGAGATCCGCAACCTTTCATCTCTCACCACGCAGCTCTTTCAGAAAGCAAGCTTCGCCACATATCATTCTCTTCACTGGGCAACACGAGCCTTATTTAACAAAACGCTCCTGTTACGACAAGCCGCGCCCTTAAATTGGCCAACAATTTAAACGGGTCAACCAGGCACTGCTTCCGGAACCAGCCGCTTTACGAGTCAGACACCCTTTTTCGTGGGCTGATCCCAACCCTAGCACCCCACCTTGACATAAGCCTAAGCTTTTCCGCCAAGACAAGTCATCCTTTCGTACCAACAAGTCCAAACACCGGGCTCCATAAGAAGATTGGAACAAACCATCCAACCCTTCAAAGTCACCATGGGAAGACAACCCAAACAACCAGAAGAACCAGTTCTTTCGGCCTGATCAACGCGGACGCTCCCGCAACAACCAAAGATCTCAGCAGTAACGGGCTGCAACTCCCGACCGCCGCAGCCGTTATTCATCACCCGGCGGCCGCAGCTCCCACCGGAAACTTTGACTACCCCAAACTCTCCCGCCTCCCGGTCGGCGCAAGACTTCGCCACTTTTACCCAGCATGGAAAAAAATAACCCACAATCCCGGAATTCTTTCAATAATAAAAAAAAGGCTTTCGTCCAACTTTCCTTTCACCACCTCCACTCACAAATTCTCCGATCCCCTTTCGGCCGAAATCAATCTCCGTGTAGCGAAAGAGGCGATCATCCAATGACACAACCTGGGACCGGGCTTTTACAGCACCATCTTCACCTGGCCCAAGAAAACAGGACATCAAACATGAAACCACTGAACAAATTCATCGACAATCCACATTCCAAAATGGAAACATTGGAGACCATCCGCCAATCCTTCAGACAACACGACTGGACAGTCTCCCTAGACCTAGAGGATGCTTACCTACACATACCTCTCCACCCTGCCTCGACAAAATACTTCCGCTTCATCTACAACGACCAGGTCTTCTAATTCCGCTGTCCACCTTTCGGTTTGAACGCTGCACCAAGGATTTTCACCATGGTTTTAAAACCAATTCTCGGCCTCCTACACCAAAACCAAATCCAGGCAAGCGCATACCTCGACGACTGGGCTCTCCACGACCAGGACCCCACCCGCCTCAAGCAGAACAGGGGCGAAACATTTCTCCTCCTGAACAAACTGGGTTTCGGCGTAAACCAATCCAAATCACGCCTCATCCCACAAAGGCTCTTCACTTTCCTAGGCGCCTCGTTCAATCTGTCATCAGCAAATTTCTCCATCTCTCGAAAGAGTACAAGACCTCCTTCATCAGATCCGTTGCTTTCAACGCCAGACGACCTTCTCCCTTCGGAAATTGAACTCTCTCATCGGGAAAATGGACTCAATGGCGAACCTGATTCCATACGGTCGTTGGATGACAAGACCCTTCCACCACCATCAGATCGACCATTGGTCAAGCCCATTCCTCAACCCAGACCAACAGTTTCCCTTTCACGAAGACTGCCCTCAAGAAAGCCTCCTCTGGTGGTCAGATGTGATAAACCTAACCAAGTCAACACCACTTCACTAACCAACACCCAACCAACTCATCTTCACCGATGCATCATACCACGGCTTGGGAGCCCACATGAACAACCTGAAAATTTCAGGTTTCTGGAAGGAAGACAAAGGTCACCACATCAACTACCTCGAACTCCGAGCAATCCAACTAGCACTGCAGCATTTCCTTCCACACATCAGAAACCAAGTCATCAAAGTCCAAGCAGACAACACCTCAGCCTTGGCTTACATACAGAAAGAAGGAGGAACCAAATCCAGGCTGCTCCACAACCTGACCTCCGAGATTCTCAACTTTTGCATCACGAACAACATCACTCTGCTTCCCCTTCACATTCCAGGGAACAGGAACGTCATAGCAGACTCGCTATCTCGCCGCTCACCCCCAACAGGAGAATGGTGCCTCAAGAAATCCATCTGCGAATATCTCCTCATGACATGGGGAACACCGATGTTAGACCTATTCGCCACGAAGCACAATGCCAGACTTCCCCATTACATCAGCCCGATACCGGACGATCAAGCAATGGCAATCGACGCATTGACATATCCATGGCACAACCTATACGCCTACCTATTCCCACCATTCAAGCTCCTACCACAAGTTCTACAAAAAGCAGAGGAAAGCCAAAACTTATTCCTTCTCATAGCCCCCCTTTGGCCGCCAGCAGCATGGTTTCCACACCTACTGTCTCTACTAGTCGACTACCCAAGAAGCCTCCCTCTTCAGCCAAATCTTCTGTCTCAACAAAAGGGCGCGAAACTACACCCAAACCTTGCCGACCTAAACCTTCACGCGTCGCTACTATCATCAAACTCCTCAAAAAGGCAGGAGTTCATAAAGATGATGCCTTCCGAATCGCCTCAAAAGCCACAAGAAACTCAACAAACAAAATGTGCGACAGTCACTGGTCCAAATGGTTTCATTGGTGCCACGCAAGGGAAATTAATCCAATCAATCCCTCTTTGCCAGAATTACTAAGGTTCTTCACTGACCTTTTCGACATCGAAAAACCCAAAGGCTCAACGATCCTGGTCTACCGCTCAGCCCTAAATTCAGTCTTCAAAGCAGCAGACAAAACCAACCTCCTCGAAGACTATCGGCTCTCATCACTTCTCCGCTCATTCGAAAATGACCGTCCTTCAACGAAAAGACTCGTCATGGATTGGGACTTATCAGTCGTGCTCCAATCCCTAATCGAAGCCCCTTATGAACCAATGCAAGACTGCTCTCTGCACCTCCTAACCAGGAAAACCGTCTTCCTTGTTACTCACGCAGCAAGCACCCGCTGTTCTGAAATTTAAGCACTTTCCGCAGATCCAGCCTTCTGCATTTTTGGTCCAAACTTCATGTCTGTAACACTTCACCCTAGAGCAGGTTTCCGAGCAAAAACTCAAAAACCATCAGAACCACCGAAGCCCATCACGTTCCCAGCCCTCTCCAATTTAACAGGAGACGAACCTGAACGACTACTTTGCCCAATTCGTGCACTCCGGTTCTACCTCACTCGCACCCAACATGAAGACATCCGCGGAGGCAGAAACCAACTCTTCCTCCCAGTAGATCTCCAAACAAGTGAAACTTCGTCAGCAATGATCTCCCGCTGGATCAAGAAAACCATCGACGCCGCTTACGACAAGGCAAACCTGAGCAGGGAAAGAGCGACATCACACGAGGTCAGAGCAATTTCCACGTCATAGGCACACCATAATGCTGTCCCACTAGAAGAGATTCTACAGGCAGCTTCCTGGCAACACTCCACGACATTCAGCTCCAACTACCTGAGGAACATGTCAAAAGAAGAAAAACTACACCGGCTAAGACCTATTGTTGCAGCCAGAACTGTGGTCAAGTCCCTTTAAGCACAATCAGAACAAAGCAGAAACAAGCCATCCCAGATGGAAGCAAGACACCCATAGATGGAAGCAAGCCACCCATGCGAGGAAGCAAGATCCCTCGTACAACAACGGTCCTTTTCAGGGCCACCAAACCCTACGAAAGAGAACCATCTCCCTGTTTCATCACATGTTCTGAATAAAGTGCGAAATTCTCAAATTTTAGGGGGGGAAACCTGCTTGCATCCCGGGGTGCCCCGTCAGATCGGTGCCTGCCACCAAGTTTGACGAGGTCAGCTGATAATGCAAAAATTATCAGGTTAATATGTTTTGGCAAATAAGAAGCCTGGCCGGCTAAAAATATTTTTTTTTGCCTAAAACACACTTAACCAAAGGCCCGCCCTACCTCCCCTCTCGAGTCACTGCCTGACATATTGAGAGGAAAATGAATGCCGACATTGGCCATGATGCCGCGTTGTATAGAGAAGGACTGCGTCGCGCAGGCGCAGTGGGAGCATGCAAGCAGGCGGATACACGCAACCGAAAAACCTCCAGGGAACATTCCATTGAGGACAATGTAATGCAAAAATTATCAAGTTAAGTATGTTTTAGGCAAAATGAAACCATTTTTTACCGGCCAGACTGAGGGCCGGCATAATGTTCTTTTTTTTGGGTTATATTAAAAGTTCTGTTTCAGTATGTATTTAACATATAAATTTTCTTAAAATATTTAGGATACGGGAAGAGCGGATTGTGTTGCCCTCCCAACAAATGTAAAGCATGGCCATATTTATCGAATTGCGTACATTCACACATCATGCCCTGAACAAGTTGCAGTCTTTACTTGTATCCCTGTTGGAAATATTCTGTCTATTAATGGTGAGTTTTAAGTGGGGACTGCGGTCATTTGTGTTTGATCGTACTAAACAGCTCCTTCCAACGTCACCACACATGTGCAAAAAAAAACATCAGCTGCTGGGCACAGTTTGGTACTGCCAAAATACAGTACACTCGATAGAGCTACAATACAGCATTCCAAAGACAAGACGAGAGTTGGAGTCCAACGAACTACTTTAATCCTTGCTTGTACACATTTCTTAAGTAGCAGATGTTCCTATATGTAAACTTTTTTTTTCTTTTTTGCCGAAACAACTTAACCTGGTAATTTTAGCATTACATTCCTCGAATGTGATGTTCCTCTGAGGTTTCTTCCGGTTTGTAGACGCCTGCTTGCATATCCCACCGCGCATGCGCGGCGCGGTCCTCCCTAATAAAAGCGACAGCGTGCACGCTATCGGCATTCATTTTCCTCCAGAGGTGTCTCTACGCCACCTCGCTCCCCGGTTCCCCGACTGTCGTTTGGGAAATTGGATTCTTCCCGAAGATGGACAACCTGTCGCCCCACTATTGGTCGCCATCGTCATTCAGACCTTGTAACCTCCCCAACATGACAGTGTCCTGTGGCCTACTGTCGTTTCGATGGACTGAAGTCATCGTGGCTCCCTTCCCGTTGTCTCCCGGGATCGCCCCACTCTTGGTCGCCATCGTCATTCAGACCTTGTAACCTCCCCAACACGACAGTGTCCTGTGGCCTCCTGTCTCTTCGATGGATTGAAGTCATCGTGGCTCCCTTCCCGTCGTCTCCCGTGATCGCACCACTCATGAACGTCGCTCTTCTTCGTCCCAGCCGGCACGACAGCGCCTTGTGGCCTCCTGTCGTTTTGGTGGATAGAAGTCATCGTGGCTCCCTTCCCGTCGCTTCCCGGGATCGCCCCACTCAGGAACGGCAGTCTTCCTTCCCCACAGCCGACACGACAGCGCCTTGTTGCCTCCTGTCGTTTCGGTAGACTAAAGTCATCGTGTCTTCTTCCTCTTCCCGTTGTCTTGCCCGCACGACACCCGCCGACGCCATACCTGCTGTTGCATCGCCTGACTCTCAACTCCTCCCGGGCCAGCGCTCGCCGCTCCCCGCCCCACTGGATCTATCGTCGCTTCGACAAGACCTTCAAGCCGCCATTGACTCCGCTACCATACGACACGGCCTGTCGCCCTGGACTGACAAAAACGACATTCCGGGTGATACTCGCCCATTCTCCGGACCGAAACAAGCCGCTCGTCATGTCGTCCAACCCCTCCCGGATAGGCCTAAACGTCAGTCGCAGTGTCGTACGGGAAATCGTACACGACACTGTCCGCCACTTACAAGCCAACCCGATGCCGCCTCCCTCCTGCACGTCATTGGTACGAAGGCCTAGCCACGAAGGGCACAGGCGTGCCCCCCCCCCCCCCGACCCCGGCAGCCAAGCGCAAGCCGGACGACACTCTGTCGTCACACCACCCGCTGTCGCCCGCCCCTACTGCCGAGCAACGCATCAGATTCCCGGACGACAGTTGCCGACGAAGCCACACTGTCGCTCGCAGCTCTTCCAAGACTGTCGAGCGGACGGTCCCGAACCGCTTCCCGTCCAAGACCACTCGGATGCCGAACGACACAACCGACATCTCGCCAGGGGCCTGGCAGCCTGTGTCATTTCTCGCTGGCCGCCGTGTGACTTTGCAGGGTCACGTGATCAACGCATACCGTGGCAGAAGCGACGATCGGCGAGCGAAGGAATACAGAAAAAAATTTGATTTGTCCAGTTAACCTACAGCATACAAAGCTTTATGACTTTAGCTGGCAATTTACAATCGCACTAATTTCATGTACACAACGATCTGCGTAACTACAACTTATTTATTTGGCGGACGATCATATAAAATTAATAATTTTGAACATTTAAAAAAAAAAACATTTTGCTATTTCTTATTGCACAGTAAATTCCAGTCAAAGCATAATAAAAAAAGCAAAAAAAAAACAAAAAAAACAAAAAAACAATAGGCCAAACTGAAGTTTAATTCAGCAGTCTAGGCAATTCCCCTCCGGGCCGCCCCCCGGGGGGGACGAGGGGGATGCCGCTCGCACCATCTGCTGCTTGTCTCGACCGTGGCTAGCCCCACGTCTCGAGTGGTAATCAAGTCACCTGTTGCTGTCCACTACTGCTCGTCTCAATCGTGGCTTGAACCCACGTTTTGAGTGAACCCAGACGGAAGGCGTTTCCACCTCTTGCTGTTCGCCTCGACCGTGGCTAGCCCCACATCTCGAGTGAAAATCAAGTCACCTGCCGCTGTCTACTGCTGCTCGTCTCAATCGTGGCTTGAACCCATGTTTTGAGTGACGGAAGTCATCACACCTCTGCTGCTTGTCTCGACCGTGGTTAACCCCACGTCTCGAGTGAAAACTCAGGTCACCTATGCTGTCCACTGCTGCTCGTCTCACTCGTGGCTAGAAACCACGGCTGAGTGAACCAAGACGGAAGCCGTTTCCACGCGGTTTGTCTCGACCGTGACTGGCCCCACGTTCGAACAATAATCAAACTCCAGTTGCTGCCCACACTATTGCTCGTCTCATCCGTGGCCTATACCCACGCCTTGAGTGAAGAAGCGAGTTGGAAACCATCAACATTTCCTACCACTTGTCCCGTCCATAGCTGATCCCGCGTCGGATGCGAAATTCAAATCACCGGCTGCTGTCCAAACTGCTGCTCTTCTCGGCATGGTTCTTATAAAAAAAAAAAAATAAATAAATAAAATGGAAACCCACGCCCTGAGTGATGAATCAAGTCTTATGACGTCTCCAAACTCCAGTGGATTTGCCATGCCTTTGTCTCAAGCCGCCGGCGCGGCTTCTGTTTGCTCCGTTCGTCCCACCGCCGGCGCCTCCTCTCCGACTCGAACGTCATTCCTAGTCTACTTGTCTTCACGCCGACTTGACGTTACCCTGATGTGGAAGCAGAACCTGCAACCTGATTACGTCCCTGCAGACACGACAGTGCCTGGTGGCTCCCTGTCGTTGCGATGGATTGAAGGTATCGTGGCTCCCTTCCCGTTGTCTCCCGGGATCGTCCCACTTACGGTCAGCATCCTCGTTACGCCCCGGCCGGTACAACAGTGCCTTATGGCCTCCTGTCGTTACGGTGGATTGACGTCATCGTAGCTCCCTTTCCGTCGTCTCCCGGGATCGTCCCACTTATAGTCGGCACCTTCGTTACGTCCCAGCCGGCACGACAGTGACTTATGGCCTCCTGTCGTTACGGTGGATTGACATCAGAGCTCTCCTCCCGTCGTCTCCCGGGATCGTCCCACTTATAGTCAGCATCCTCGTTACGTCCCAGCCGGCACGACAGTACCTTATGGCCTCCTGTCGTTACGGTGGATTGATGTCATCGTAACTCCCTTCCCGTTGTTTCCCGGAATCGTCCCGTTCATGGACGGCATCCTCAGCACATCCCAGGCGGCACGTCAGTGCCTCACGGCCTCCTGTCGTTACGGCGGATTGAAGTCATCGTGGCTCCCTTCCCGTTGTCTCCCAGGATCGTCCCACTTCGGAATGACATTCCTCTTCATCCCAGACGACACGGCACCACCTTGCTGCCTCCTGTCGTTACGGTGAATTGAGGTCATCACGGCCCCCCTCCCGTCATCTCGCGAGATTGCCAGAAGCATCACGCCGTCCCAGCCGATACGACAGCGCCTACTTGCCTCCCGTGGTCACGGTGGTTGGAGTCGTCGTGACCCCCTTCCTTCGTCTCCTGGTTTCATCTCACCCATTCCACCCGTTCACAAAGAATAAACAAGCCAACCCCCGTACCTCGGACGATTGGCACAAAGATACGGCATCATCAACCCCCATGCCGCACAAACAGGACTGCCGGCGACAACACCGAAACCATCAGCATTTTTCGGACCGACGCTCCTCGCTCCCGCTCCGGTCAACTGAAACGCGCCGCCACCCCCGACCGAATGAGCCGAGTCCCATCTCCCGGGGGCAGAAACACCTACCACAAAACCACAATGAAGTCTTGTGTCCAACTGGTCTCCCTGTAGGGGCCAGACTACGCCATTATTCTCCAGCCTGGCAAGAATTGACCACCATCCTGGAAACCCAATTGATAATAAAACACGACCGCCGCTGTCGCCATCTTCTCCATGGGACTTCTTACCCCAAACGACAACGTCCCTGTCGCACAAATCGTCGGACACTACTGCATCAAAAAAAAAAAAAAGATGACTGCACCTCATAACAAACATGAATTGACCAAAACATGAGAGCGAAGCGAGTGCCATATCCACATCTTGGCCCACCACTATACCACCCCAATTGAAGAAATCCTGGCAACACCATCGTAGCGCCACCAATCCACCTTCACATCTCACTACCTGTGAGACATGACGAAGGACGAATCCGGACTACTTCGGCTGGGACCAATCGTCGCAGCCAGAACCGTGGTCAAACCCCCTTAAGCACTCAGAACGAAGCAGACTCAACATCCATTAGGGAAGCAAGTTCCATCTAGCCAGAAGCATGACCCTCAAACAACGGTCCTTTTCAGGGACACCAATTACCACAAAGAGACCAAATTCCTGTCAAGCCCAATTGTTCTGGACAAAGTGCGAATTTTTCTCTTGCAGATAAAGAATTCATGGGGGAAGAGCCTGCTTGCATCCCGGGACGCTCGATTAGACGGTGCCCGCCACCAACTTTGACGAGGTCAACACTGGTAATGCTAAAATTACCAGGTTAAGTTGTTTTGGCAAAAAAGAAAGAACATTTTGCCGGCCCCCAGCCTGGCCGGCTAAAAATGGTTTCTTTTTGCCTAAAACATACTTAACCTTACTCCCGCCCTGCCTCCCCTCTCGAGTCACCGCCTGACACATTGAGAGTAAAATGAATGCCGATAGCGTGCACGCTGTCGCTTTTATTAGGGAGGACCGCGCCGCGCATGCGCGGTGGGATATGCAAGCAGGCGTCTACAAACTGGAAGAAACCTCCAGGGGAACATCACATTCGAGGAATGTAATTCTAAAATTACCAGGTTAAGTATGTTTTAGGCAAAAAGAAACCATTTTTAGCCGGCCAGGCTGGGGGCCGGCAAAATGTTCTTTTTCACTTTTCGTTCAAAACATGTCCGTTCAACGGACATGACATCATCTTGAACGTGACTGAGGGATTGTGGGAGCTAACTAATTTACGGAATTCTGAGCATGCGCGAAGCACGGTTTAACGGCTGATTCTGAATGGATTATCGACTGACTCTAGATGGAATCATCAGTCACGTTGAAAGGTGATGTCGTTTCCCTCATCAGACGCTTTAGAAACGTTCTGTTGAGGTTTCTGTGCATTGAAGTACTAAACTGTCTTCAGAAGTGTGTGTATCACCCGTTACAAAATTCTGCAACAGGGCTACGGAGGCCCAGTTCTTCGCCCCCGGGCACATAACGCGCGGTCACCCGCTGAAACTCGCGGTTAATTACTATCAGCACTAGTGGGCATGTCACACCTTTTTTGCTCGGATTATTCTTATTTGGAAACCCCTCCCAGAGTCCGTTGTACGTACCTCAAGCACCAATGCCTTAAAAAATGCCTTAGATAAGCACTTCGCTGAAGTACCAGAACTAGTGTACTTCTTCGAATAGGCTTGCAGTCCATTGTTTTTTTTTATTGTTTTTCCCTTTAGTGATTGTTGTTGTTGACGGTTTGTGATTTGCTTATATGACATTGTGTTTGTTGATTTGTGTTTTGTTTAGTATGCATTTTGTAATGCCCCGAAGGAGCGATTTAATGCCGATCAACTATAGTTAAGTTAAAGTTATAGTATGGTTTGCACACTGGTTGGTCGTTTTGGAACGACATCTAACAGTAGTGTTTGATCGTACCTTTTTTGGTAGTACAGATATCACGTTTGACACCGCTTAGTTTTTAAATTCCTGATCCTTGTTTGCACTAGTTACGCACGATTTCAAAGGAAATGATATTCATTGGCACAATATCTTTGCCAAAAAAAAAACCTAATAGCATACAAATGGTCGAGATGAAACACGCGTTTGGTGTAGCAGCCTGATGAAGAAAGTCGAACTGAGCCTTTCCAACCCTAGTTAATCCCGACTTTCGAAAATGTGCGAAGATATTGTATCAGCTTATATGTTTTTCTTTGAAATTGTGCGTAACTAGTGTAAACAATGATCACGTTTTTATCCTCAGTATGTTGTTGTGAGTCTCAGTATAGCGAACAAAACTTGCAGTCGGAATAACTACTCCAAAACAAAGGTTGTTAAGAATTCCTGCCAAGCTTTTCGGCCGTGTGAAGTCGCGATATCAAACGCCAAGCTAATCCCACCAAGTAATAGTTCGAAGGTTAAATGAAATATATGAAAATTGCTTACTGTGCAATTTTCATTTATTTCATTTAACGTTTGAAGTATTAGTCGGTGGGATTAACTTGGCGAAAGAGCTTGGCGACTGATATCGCGACTTCACACGTCCGAAAAGCTTGGCGGGAATCCTTAAATGGCTTTGTTTTGGGGGTAATATCAGATCTTTTTGGTCCAAATTGATGAAAGCATTTTTCGTAAAAATCGTTCACTTTTGGAAACAAACATGAAAGCTGGCACATATGCTCATTGAAACCCACTGTTTCAAAAAAGCCCATTAGCCACTCGAAAATCCAATATGGTGGCCAAATACCAAGCAAAATGGCCGCCAAAAAAATGGTTTTCTGCCTGTATCTCCTTAACTATCAATTTTATCAAAAATCATATTCAGACTGAAGTTGCAGAAAGTTAAATTATCTATAGAAAAGCATTCTATAAAATTTTCGGCACATGCAGTGGTTAAGGAGATATACTATATACTGAGTTGAAGAAAGGACCACTCGGCTGCCTTCTTGAAAAAAGGGCCGCTAGCGTAATATTTTGAGTTCATGGAGTAGTAAAATTCCAAACTAGAAAACGTCCGGTGAATATCTTTGTGTCATGTATACTAACTAATGTGACAATGTATGCACCAAACACAGGTTAACTGCATAAATAAATAATTCTAAGGATTATTTGGTTATTTTGCACATTCGTTACAAATACCATTCATACGATATAGTCTACCAGCCAAGTTCAAAAAGTGCTCTAGTTTACGAGATAGTATAACCCGAAGCTAGAAACATTCCGTTAGTACAGGGTAGGGTTGTAAAAAAGCGGTTAATTCACTAAACGTTTTTCGTTTACGATTAAGAAACGGTTACCGTTTAAACGGTTTTTCCTAGAAGTTTTTTTGTGGGGGGGGGCTTTTTTTTTTTTTAATTAAACGCTCCAATCGGGCAAGTGCTCGCATCGTGAGGATAGCATGAATCGACATCCAGGATGGTGGACGAAGAATAGGTCACCGCTGATCGTTAATTTTTTTTAATTAACCCTTTTGAATCGTAATTTTCGCTTAAAACCGCGTCTAAAACGACCAACGAACAATATGTCGTTTCCTCAGTTCAAGGCACAGTTGCAAAAAAAAAAATTTCCAATTGCGTCCAACGGAGGTGTAATTCTGAAGTAATTCTGAGTGTTTTGGAACGTACATTTTCGGTTTATTTCATTCAATACTATCTTTAAATTAACTTAATTGGTGTTTTTGTTGGTAGTGTAGTCAAAATTAACGTTAAAACATGGCTTTTGTTTGCTGAAAATAAGCCTAGGTTCGTTCAAGCTGCCGTAACTCAACAACGCAATGCACGCCGCTATCTTGGTCGGGTCAGAAGCTGGGAATTCCGATTCTCGTTTGCACGCCTGCTTTGAATGACGTCACTGCCTCCATTCCTCGAATAAACTTCTCCGTTTCAACGACCTTTTTGAAACGATTCAGTATTGCGAGCTACGATTGGTTCGTTCTTGCCACGTGACCACTGATCGTGATTAGGCCAGTCTTAAGTGACGTCACTCGAAGCGGGTCAAGGTCGCAGCCATGGGATGCTAGTACGCACGCTTCTCTTGCGGACAGCCTGCTCAGGATCGCGATGACGGCCGAAAATGGAACGCATTCGACGATCGCGAATGCCACTTAAATAAAACAACTTTAAACTACTTGCACAGTATTAAAAACATTAAAAAAAATGTTGGAAGCAGAAACCGATACTGCAATGGAAGAATAACCAGTGGATGTTATCATTTCAAGGTCTCCTGGGTACTGCAAGTTGAACATTTTCGTAAACGCATTTACGTTGTCGAAATTTGTTTTTAATTGTGAAAAAGTAATACGATGGTCCCTACTCCCTAGTATATTTTTGTGCAATAACTTGCAATATAATTATGACGCCTGAAATATTTTATACCCATAGACCGCATAATTATTTTACTAAGATTTATTTTATTGAGGCATGCAACAAGTTAAGGGTTAAAGCTGCCTAAATTGCGGTTTTTATTAAACGCAAATAGCTAAACGTTTAAACGGTCAACATACGGTTAACCGTTTAACCGTTTAACCGTTTGAACGGAACAACCCTAGTACAGGGAGTCAAGTACACCCCTATAGATGGTCACTAGGGTGGATGCAGACTCATGAAGTGGTGCGGCTTTCTTGTATAATGTTTTCAAGATGGCGTCCAAAAATAGCGACCAAAAAACAGTTTCTACTCGTCGGTCGAAAATTTCTACTACCTGTAAATTTAATTGCATTCAGTTCCTGGGTGCTCTATAAGACTTGAGGTTTTTCGCTCTCTAGATACGTCCAGTGTGCAACCCTACCGCACATGCGTCACCATGCGTGGCCCTCCTATAAAAGCAGACGGTTTGCCCATGGCAGCCATCTCTTTTCCTCAAGCTCTCGTCGCAGACGGATCGCTCTCGAAGACTCCCCAGCAAGACTTTCGCCTCTAGATCATCGCTCGAGTGAAAGTGCCGAAGATCCTTCGTCGAAAGTGCCTGAAGACCGATTCAACCATACATCTTTTGAAGACGAAAGACCGAAAGCCCTGCTTCACTTTCATCGCCTTCGCCACTTTCGTCCCTTTCACTACTTTCACCACCTTCGCCGCTTTCGTCGCTTTCACCACTTCCATCACCTTCCCCGCTTTCGTCGCTTTCACTTTCATCACTTTCACCACTTTCGCCCAAGATGGCCGCCACTCCACCTGCAAGACCTCCACTTGAAGACCCAAGCATCGTCGTCCTTCCCTCGTCCTTCGCAACGTACCCAACAAATACCGGAGGCCGCGCCCAATATTCGAAGCAGACGAACGGTCGTTACGAAGTAGTGAACTGTGTTGGTGTGGAGCCTGAAGATGATAGTCGCCTGAGCCATTACACCTCCAGGACTGCTGACTATCGAAAATTTGCTGACATTTTGTTATTTCGTGTGATTGTGAAATTAAGCGTGATATAAGGTGATTTTTCAACTTTAAAAATGAATTTTCAACTTTAAAAATGAATTTTCACAGTAGACCATGTGATATTTTCAAAATAGTAAGTAGTAAGTAATTAGGCAAATATCAACGTTATTCACGTCTTTTTTTTAACAAGAAAATGGTAAGCTGTGTCCTTAATAGTGGCTTTTATGTTGTTAGGCGGCCAAAGTCTCCTGATTAAATAAGTTTCAGCCTTTTCTGTTGCATAGTTATTTATCCTCACATGCCTGAAAACAGCCAAACTACCTTTGCTGTAAAGACACAACGTGTCTAGTGGTCGCCATGCTCATATATATATATATTTTATTTGGATGTTATTGTTTGTCTTGGCGGGTGACACACTAGCGTGTGTCTTGATCTTGACAAAACTTGGACTTGTGTATTTGCATTGAGATGGCAAATTCTCTGGCCTAATGCGGCAACATGACAAGAATAGACACTTGGGTTCTGAAGACCTTAGCTTTTATGCACCCCGATCAGATCCAAGGGCCAACCACCCAGACGCACGATAGTTCACTAACCAATCCACTTCCTTGTTGCAACGTTTAACCAATCCTGGCCAACAACAATTAAGGCTGTACCGATAGCGAGCTGCCGAGCCGATTCTCGCCGAGCAGAGCATGATCGGCAATCTTGGTACACCGAGCAATTACATCCATTTAACCGAGCCAAGCAGCGCGGCTCGCGTCTAATATAATAATAATAATAATAAGTGGTTTGAACACCAGTTAGGGTGTAAAGGAAACGGCAGGGCTGAGAGCCGCTTACACCGATCCATATATTTTAAAAACATAAAACATCAGATAAAACAAAATTCCGGTCTTTTTAGGAAACGTTTCAGATCAACTTGCCCTAGACGATGACGGAAAGCATCCACAGTAGCCACCGAAACGACATCCGTAGGAAGAGAGTTCCATGGTGTGACAACCCTTACTGCAAAAAAGGATCTGCGGACCTCCAACTTGGCTGGCGGTTTCACAAGTTTATACATATGTCCTCGAGTGTGTTTCATTGTTGATAACTCGAATAAAGGGATATCTATAGGTAGAAATCCTCTTACAATTTTAAAGGTAAGAATAAGATCCGCCTTTAGACGACGTAGTTCAAGGGAGTCGAGTTTAAGACGGTGTAAGCGGGTCGCGTATTGTAGATTTTTGAAGCCCTTCAAGGACTTGGTGAAACGGCGCTGGACCGATTCAAGATGATCAATATCTTTTAGAAGATTTGGAGCCCAAACTTGGCAAGCATACTCAAGCAATGGCCTGACATAAACTTTAAAAGCCCAGAGCAGGATATGCGTGTCACCCGAAGCAAAAACGCGTCTAACAATATATAGGCGATTAAGAGCACTGTTTACAATGTGGTTACAATGCATCGTTTGTTTAAGGGTGGAACAAAACTAGTCTAGTCTTGGTGCGCGATCCTATGACCACTGGACCTTGAACGTGAGCTTCTTTTTGGCGGATTCCGGTCAATGATTACGATCTATGCATGGTTCTTGCTGCACGAAGGTTGAAGGACTACCACAGAATTCAAGATATTAACTAAATTTGCAGGTAATTCGTGTAGCTTAACTACTTTTATGCTTTTTCGGATATTCGCTTTCATATTACCTTGGTAACTGCAGCAGTGCATAATAGCGGAAGGCTCTTTTTTTTAGGCATAACCTGCACATAGTTGCTGGTTTAGTACCACTGGAAGTATTGTTACACCATTACACTCGTCTCTGAAACCTGAAAAAAGCTAAGAAACTTGCCTTCATCAAGAAAAACCTCAAGAGATTTAGTGTCAACAGCACTGATTTAATTGTTTTGAATGGTCAATTGTTAAAACTTTTATTAGCTTAAAAGTAACTTACGTCATAATAAAATTACTTGTTTTGTTATGATGATGGTTGTTACTGCAGGCTTAATTGGCCATACCGGATATGTCGATATGTCATCAATTACAATGTGCGAAACTAATAGTAGCCTATAGTTGCTGCTATGCCAATCTGTTTTAGTGAAAAGAATTGTTGTATCTAGAAGCCTGCTTGGCCTTTAGCGAATGCTGATTACAGGCATGCTACCGGAGTGAAAAATTTGAAAATTTGCCAGTGGTAAAATAAAAGAGGGAAAATGTAAAAACCACGAGTGCTGTGTGAAAAGTAAGGCAAAAGGCACTATTGAAGTAAAAAACGATCAAATTATCCTTCTTCATTTTGGGCCCGGAATTATGTAGGCATGTCTGTTGTTAGAACACGAAAAAACAATTGATTGGTTTAACCGGAATTGCTTTGAATTCGCTTGCACTCTCTTTGAGTGAAATTACAGAGAAATTACAGTGGTTACTGGAAAAGAAAAAAATTTATTAAAGAATTGTGAAACCAATGTGTATATGAAAACGAAGAAATAGTGACACAAAAATGAAAATACGGTAGGTATGTGACAAAAATGAAAACCAGGTATGTGAAAAAAATGAAGAGTGGGTATGTGAAAAATGTGACAAAAAATGAAAAGTAGGAATGTGAGAAAATGTGAAAAAAGCTGGTACTCCCGGCAGCACGCTGTGATTAATAAAGGTGCTCGGTTCTGCTCGGCATCACTGATTGGCTCGGTTATACTCGGTGTACCAGGCATTTTTTGAGCGCTCGGCTCGGCAGGAAAAAATGTGCTCAATATAATCGCACTCTTTCAAGTCTAGCGATAGTTTTAGCGCTAAACTAAAAATCAAATTGTAGCCCCACAATGATTGACTGTCGGTCTACTGTCAGTTATAAGGTGATGTAACGTCAATGCATAACTTCACCACATAATTAGTACTGTAGCACCAAGGTGAGAAGGGTGAGCCAGTGACAGTTACAACGTTAATTGTAGTACTATAACACCCATGTGTTGGTGCATTAACAGCTTTACAGATTGAATTTCATTCAGTTCTTTGCCATCTGGTATAGGGTATTTGGCAAATACTATAGTGAAACGTATTTATAACGTCCAAGAATCTTTGGATATAGAAGATTGGTATGTTAAGATTATTGTTGTAAACAATCACATTAATTGCACCCATTGTTGCGTGAAGTGGCGGTCCGGAATAGGCGGAGGGCGTGGCAACGGTTTTTGCGGTTGAAGTGTGACCAGAGGTGGTTTGAATACTGCATTGCTCAGGAAACTCGGTTCATACTCCGAAGGAAAAAAACTCAATTTGGGGCCAGGTTATGCGACCAGATGTCGCGGGGGCTGGCGCTCGCTCGGGTGTGGGCCTTGATCCTGCCGCAGGACTCTCGTTCCACCGTGGCCTGGGTTTTTGGTCAGCCAGAGGAAGTTCTCAGGGGTTTGGCTATGGTCGAGACCTTTAATTCTAATTTTGCGGGAGCGTTTGACTCCCCTAGGGGGCCACTGCAAAGACGGTTTCCACAGCTTCCTCTTACTTCTTAAGCTAGGGCCTTAGTGGGCCTCCTTACCTATGTATTCTGTATACTCTATATCTTTATCAATGTATTCCAGTAATGCTATGTATTGTGATGCATGGTCCAGCCCCTGGAGATCAGTGGTCAGTATGGCTCTGGCCTTGCCTGCCCCTAGGGGTAGCTACTGACAGAGATGGCTCACGGGATACCAGGATATAGTACAGGAAGTACCTTGCACCACCAGTGGCAGTTACTGGCTGCAGCTCTAGGTACTTAGGCCTTGCAACCCCCTTCAGCCTCACTTGAGAGCTAGTCCCTAACCAGCTAAGAACTCTTCCTGAAGCGTGCCACTCTGCTAGAAGCCCTGATCAGAGCATCCTGAACCACTGGGCAACATCTCCTAAGGACAGACCGCATGGCCCTGGAATAAACCCTGAATTTACCATCCTGACCGAGCATAGCGGGGTTGCACCACCCCTTACCCCTGTGGGGGGGTGCGGACTCCCCTGGGTCGCAAGAGTTGGATTCTGCATTTGACATGCTGAAACTTTCGGCGGCATTGAACTCTTGTCGGTCGGGTAGCGCGTCCGGTATCGATGGGGTCTCGCATGATGACCCCATCATGCTAACGGGCGTGGGGCGCTGCTTGGTTTCTTTCAGAGTCAATTTGATGGCGCCCCCATTCTGCAGAACCTGGATGGTTTCCGGTTTGTTTGCGGTGGTCGGCAGGGGCAAAGTGCTCTCGGCGGTGACGAGCTATCGTCCCATTGCCCTTCTGTTCTGTGTGCGGAAGGTGTGTGAGAGGATGCTCGTCAAGCGTCTGGTTTGGCAGATAGAAGGCTCTGGCAAAATGTTCAACGCACAGTTTAGCTTCCGTAGGCACCGCAGTGCCCAGGATACATTGTTGTTCTTGGGAGTCCGGCATCCGTGAGGCTTGGATCAATGACAGCTTTGCGGTTGCCGTGTTCCTGGACATCAGGGCAGCCTATGATATGGTTGACGTGGCATGGGTGGAATATGGGGATCAGTGTGAAGGTGAAGGCAGCTGTGTTGTCACTGTTGGGTCGGCGCAGTTTTGCTACCCAGGTTGGGGGTGTTTGGTCTGGGGTTAGGACCACGAATAGTTGCCTCGGCCCGGTGCTTTTTGCTGTTGCCATCAGCTCCGTGCTGGTGGAGCAATCAGTTAATGTTGTGGCTTACGCGGACAATGTTGCAGTTTGGCTTGCTGGAAAGGACCTGTCGTCGATCTTAGTGTGGCTGGAAGCTGTAGTTCTAGAGCTTTGGCGGCCCGGGGATTGCAACTGTCTAGTGCAAAAAC
Organism: Lithobius niger; assembly: GCA_023313725.1. Lineage (NCBI taxonomy): Eukaryota > Metazoa > Arthropoda > Chilopoda > Lithobiomorpha > Lithobiidae > Lithobius > Lithobius niger. The sequence goes on from JAHWFP010213272.1 coordinate 31,650, forward strand.
GAGTATGATGATCTTCCGTCGTAGCCCTGTGTGTGAGGGGTCCATTACGGTCGGCGGTACCCTGGTCTGGCCGTCGCTTAAGGTCAGGTATTGGGGGTTCTGGCTGGCTCCTGAGCTTTGTTGGACTCAAGATGCAGCAGCTATCAGGGAAAATCTCTCGGCGCGGCTGAATGTATCAAGTCCCTTGTCAGCAATAAGTCAGTCGCCAAGCGTGGGGGCGCTTCTTAAGGTGTATTTTCACTCGTGTGCAAAGTTTCATGTTCCTGTCTTGGTTAGCTCGCAATCGACCCACCGTGGTGTTCAGATTTCGTTTAACGACGGGCTTTGGGTGGCCACGGGGTGTCTGCCATCCATGCCTGTTAATGCTCTTTTGGTTGAAACGGGTGAACTCCCAGTACAGCTCCAGGCAAAGGATCTGCTAGCGAGAAGCTGCCTGCGCGCTATTGCCAGGGTTCAGATGGACCCCTTGGGACGCATCCTGGCAGATTACATGTCTCTGGCCCAGATTGCCTGTGACCTGCTAGGCGCACCAGGAATGGAGGGCCTCCCTACTTTGTCAGGGAACAGGATGTTTCCCGGTCCTGGAGCTCGTCCATCCGAGAGCACCTTGGGTGTGGGGTAGTGCGGCTGCATCCGTGGTCCTTGACGCTGCCGTCTCTTTGCGCTTTGCGGAGACCTGTGCTCTGGTGTATAGTGATGCCTCGGTTGTGGAGGTCAGTTACC
>JAHWFP010213273.1:2208-20366 GCA_023313725.1 Lithobius niger
ACACCTAGCCTATTTTACGAAAGCAGTGCACTGAAAGAGTGAGGATTTATAATGCAACAATTTCAAATAACACCTAGCCTAGTTTAAGAAAGCAGTGCACTGGTGAAGAAAGAAAGACATTTGAGACAACATTAAGAATCGCTAAGCATGACTAGTGAGCAGCAATTATGGCGAAATAAATACGCATCATCATGAGTTAAGAAATTAAACCCATGTCTTTAGGTTTGATCTCGAATGGGATAGACTGCCATAGTAACACTGCGCGAATAGGTATAGTCCATGCTGGCCCAATCCAAATTCTCTGGATTCCTAATTACGTAATCATTGCTGCTCACTTGTTTTGTAAGCTGTTCAGTCTTTGCTCCACTGTGCTGCTGGTCTATTGCTAATTTTTATTGCTATAGACTTTTATGACTTTTTTAATGTTAAATATGTTATTATTTTCAATAACCTTTCACTTAAATGTTACTTCTACGTAGGTCTTTCTGTATTTGTTATGATCTGAAAGCTTGTGTAATAACGGAGTTCATAAACCTATTTGTAAAACTGGAATTCACTTGACAAGCTAAGAGCACCAGGAGCTGGCAGCATACACATTGTTAATCTCGCTTCGAATTCCATTTCTTATCAGAAGGCCATTTGGGAGAGAATCTATTGGCCTCGTTTTCCAGCTCTTGGCCAGTGGTAGAATTTTTTTTACCAAAGCAATGCTAAGAGGTTTATCTTCTCAGCCAGTCCTAGAATGGCGTGGAGTAGGGATGTGAGAAACATAGTTTTTACCTCAGTTGGCCTTAGCTTGAGTAAAAGGACTTTTCAATGCTTCTACTTTCCTAAAGGGTATGCCTGGATCAGATGCAGTAGAAGTGCCATTTTTATATTAAGCTTATGTACTAGGTAGAAAAAAACCAAAGCATAAAGAAACTTAATCAGACATAACCAGGAGCTGGTGAATGCATACTCGTTCATGCTATAACGAGCATGGTGGAAATGAGCAAGCAGATTCTGCAGCAAAAGGGGCCCTTTCTGGCCCTCTCGGAAGGGATCTCAGCCTTGTTCCCTCGGACGCTTTTCCAACTCTGCGTCTGAGGTTACACGCTTTTTGGCAAGCCTCGTGGGATGGACAGGACGGCAATAAATTACGAGCTATTAAAGGTACTGTTGAGGAATGGCACTCGGCGTGTCGCCGCAGTCGCCGTGAGGAGGTGGTGTTGGCCCGTTTGCGCATTGGTCACACTCGACTTACTCACTGTTTCCTTTTGCGGGGGGTTGACCCTCCTGAATGTTATTGGTGTCGGCGGCCACTTACGGTCCGCCACTTACTTGTTGATTGTCGCCATCTTGATGGTGTTCGTCGTCGTTTCCATCTTCCGCATGACATTGCGCGTCAGTTGGGCAATAAGTCTGTCCTCCTGTCCGGTGTTTTTCAATTTTTGCAGGAGGTACAGATGTATGACAAGATTTAGATTAGGGTTTGAATATCATCTCTGTAATGTGTGGTGCAGTGGCAAACCGGACCACTGCACTGTGACTGAGGTTGGCGCTAATGACCAAGTTGTCGACGCGCCATTAAGCCTCAATTCCCCCCCCCCCCTCATGCTGTAACTATCACTTCATAATCCATCTTTGGTTCGGGGAGAGAAGCTGTGGATTTCGCACCCTAGTTCTAGGTCCGTTGATTTAACATCACCAGAATCGTATTTTATCGAAGCAAAACTAAGGCCCTTCAACTTTCCGGCACGTGTGTGAACGGGTGTTGAGTCAGGAGCTAAGGTACGCTATTTCTACTACAGTCGACTTTAACTTGGAAGAATCCATCTTGTTCTCGGCTTTACAGTCATGGAACGATGTTTCACGCAGAGGTGCCACATGCCTGGACTAATCGTAGCACGAGAGGCATTTTCGTGTCTTTATGTTGCTTAAAAACCTTTACAGAGTAATTTTAAAGTTGATCATCCCATAATATAGTTAAGACCATATGCTCCACATTTGGCCAATTGGGGTTGCAAGCCATACCGAGATATGGAACATGAAGTAATACTATCAACGGCATGCCATCTAGCCATAAGGACTCTCCTTTCTGTCATTTCTGTTCCTTCTTACACTTCCCACTTAGGGTGCGTTTACCCAGCGACTGGCCTTTGCATTCTCGCAGCTAAAACTCAATCGCGATGGCAAAGGTGACATTGCCATGGTAACAACGCTAAATGGATTAGCTAAATCCGACATCGTTTGAGTTAATACTTGCAGTCTTATAATCCGTGCCAATAATATAAAGAATTCCTCACGACGAAGCAATTTTCCCAAACGCTTCTGAACACACGTTATTTGTTGTTTTCGTTGCGAGGCGGCTGACGTAAAACCGCCGCCATGTTGGAATTTCAGATGATTTCTAGCTTCTAGCTGCGAGAATGCAAAAGCGAGTGGTTGCTACCCGGCCTTATGCATCCTACCTACATTTAAATAGTTTTCCTACTTGTTAATACACTTTTGTCATTTTAATCTAATATCAAAGCCACTACTTTGATCACTCTAATGTGGATCCTTAATGATTGAAACAAGATTGACCTGGAAAATTCTGCTTTTTTAAATTTCGAGATTGAGCGAAAGAGTGGGACAATCTTGATTTTGTTTCCTTCGAGATTGGCCCACAGTTTGGGACATGCTTGCTTTTTTTTTCACTTTTGAGACTGACCCAGAGAATGTTGAGAGATGCCTCATAAATAACCAACCATTGATAAGTAGAAACCGAAATATTGGATTAGATGATATGGCACCAATAGGAGGATGAATTTGTTGGCTTCATTAGTGGCAGAAAAAAAATACTGAAATATACCGATCTCTAAACTGCTTACTCTGATGTTTTGGCCACTCTAATTAAACAGTGTCCATCCTTTATAACTGAACCGAGATGGGTTCAAAGTAAAACAATTTCGGTTTCGACAGAGACCGCTTAAAGGGTGATCATTTGGTAATTAGTGGAAGAAATAAGTACCCGATAGGAGGACGAAGGTGAGGAATTATTCATCTACGTGGAAGTAACGAAAAAGCTTGAATACAGTGTCCTACCTCTATTATGCAACCTGCTAAAAATTTAAGGGAAGAAAAGGGAAAAGAAAGGGGCAACCAGGAAGTTGCGATGCTTTGCCAGCAAAGTTATTATTGCTGGTAATTTAAAGATGATTAATGGTTACGGCAGTAGTATGGAAAGGGGTGCAACGGTTATAGCATTGTAAGTAGCACTTAACACTTAAGTTTTTGTTTTTTATTTCATTAGAAGCAAATTGATATATGTGTTTGAAGGACAAAGAGGTCTAGTCAGGGGAAAGGACAAATCTAGAAATGCGAAGCCGGAATCCTATGATGGAAGGGGACTGATAATTTGCAGAAAACGATGTTAGTGTGTAACATTACCCTAGCCATCACAGAATGGTGGGGGGACTGTTCCAAGTCTAGTTCCACGCGTCAAGCAGAGTATCCCTCAGGCACTAGGCTGAACTCTCCCTACCGTTCAGTAACAATGACTTCTGTAATTGCACATTACAGCGAAAAAATGGTATCTTAAAAGTGGAATGTGCACGTTCAGAAAATATTTAGCATTTTTATATTGAATAAGTGCGATATCATCCAATCAAAAATGTGATTACTCATGAAGTTTAAACAGCGCTTCTAAAACCAGATTCAGTGTCAAATGTGAGAAACTAAAAGAGTAGAATAAATCTAAAACAAAACCTACAAGGGTAAAAGAACCCTCCAAGTTTCAGCCAATCAAAGTAGTGATATCAGAGTCAAACTAATCCCACTGAGTATTGAATCAAAGGTTAAATAAAAAAAACCAGACCATTGCTGCTATCGGTAGCAGTGGTCAAGTTTTTGATATAACGTGTGAGGTAATAGTCGGTAGGATTAGCTTAGCAACTATTGTAGTAACTTGGTGGCAGCCTTTTTTGCTCTGATATTACTACTTTGATTGGCTGAAACTTAGCGGGTTCTTTCACCCTTGTGGGTTTTGTTTTAGGTATCACTTCTTTTGTATTTTTTTTTCAACGATCTTCACACACTTTTCTCACCTTGATAGAATTTGTGCACTTGATTGAAGTACAACTATTGCTTGTCAAGGCACGAAGACTGCACATTTCTAACAATTTTCAAGCTGTTTCGACACATAGGTATTTATCCTCATCATCGTGAAATACGCTCAACTCTGGTTTCAGATAAAGTACCAAAGCTGGTGACCATGCAACAACAATGCAGGAGTTAAATAATGACTTTCTTACAATGAAATTATAATGAAGTGAGGCAATTACTGAACTTGGCGGGCGGACCACTAGCGTGCTCCTTGATAAGGAAAACAAATCACTATCTGAGCAATCATATTAGAAACCTCAGAATTGTAGAAGAAAGCAATGTTTTTTATTAATTTTTAATTCAAGGTTTGTTCCCAAAATCGTCTCATACATTGACGAAACATTTCAAAATTTATAATTGTAATTTATTTTCCTTTTTATTATAGTGACAACGGCAAATTACTACTTGGCTCTTCAACAATCGGAGGACGGAGATTGGCAGTGGGTTAAAGCCAACAAGATGGATCCCAAGGCCGTATCTTACGTCACCTGGTGCCAGGGAGAACCGAAACCCGGAAATCGAAAGTGTGGGGCTCTCGAGCCAACGCCACCTAGCGACAGAATGTGCTGGAGATCGGAACCGTGCAAAAATCCAACTAAAGCGATGAATTACATGTGTGAAAAGGTGTTATCCAGTGGTATGTCCCAAAGAAGAGGATTGGCCAGTCAGAACTTTTGGCGGGAAAGCTTCTGGTTGCCTGGATACGTCAAAGTCCTTGAAGAGTATGGGAACATCATTGCCATGGAATGATAACTAAAAAAGCATATCTATTTGTAGTTTTCTGTTTTTGTGTACTATTAAACTATGTTGAGCCTCCCTTCTTTTATGGGACGTAAATAAAATAGAGGTTTTCTGTTGCTAAATAAACACAACTTTGGCTCAACACATTAATGGATAAATTACAACCCGTTCACACTAGCCCTTGACTTGTTAGCTTAAAACTAGTTTATCCAAACGTGTTCAGTTAAACGAATTACCAAGAAAAAATTACAAATGTCGACCGTAGCTAAACACAAACAAATAAGTGGCTTCCATATAGACGAATAAATACAGAATTTGGCCGCCCCTCGCCCCCCCCGACCTGGGTGGTTGAAGATTGTTTCTTTTGCCTAGGAAAAACCCATAACCTGTTTATTTTCCATTCATTGTCCCAATGGGAGACACATCCATTGCCACAATGAACGCATAATTAACAGGTTATGGATTTTTCCACTGCGGCAATAAGAAAGAAGATTTTCATGGAGAAATTTTTCCTTTTAACGGTGATTATACCAATCTTTCATTACACAGAAAGCAATTATAGAAAACTGCGCAGTAAGCAATTTTCTGTCATTTAATTTACCCTTTGAGATATTATTTGATGGGATTAAGTTAGCAAAAGAGCTAAACATTTAATTTCATGACTTGTGTCGTCCAAAAATCTTCATAGAATCCATAACAAATTTGTTTAGGGGACATGTCCATTAGTACAAAACATTTCTCTCCGAGAACCATAACTTTTTTCAGTGGTGTGGCTTTCATTTTTTAATTGTGTTTAAGTGAGATCGCTGCTTTTGGTAAGTCGTTTAACTGACTTCGTTTAACTAATAAAGTTTAGAGTTAAACGTAAATAGGACCTTGTATTTAACGATATATAACTATTTTTTAAAATTAGAATAAGTAACTCCCCTGTGGGATTCAGATAAATAATACCTTCCATCCAAGTTCAATCCTGCGCTGTAGTTGGCTGGAAGTATTTATCTCCGATAACTCGTTTAGTTAAAAAGACTTCCGAGTTCAAATTGAAACGTGTGTGGAGTAAATTACATCGGTCAGAGCTCGTTTTTAAACAAGTTTATCGACTTAACCCAGCTGAGGTTCGCAATGAGAACGGGGTTTTAAGTGATATACACTTTTATATTAGTAGAGTTGGGTTTCAATATTCATATGCACAAGGAAGAATTTTAAAACCACTGCAGTATTATGATAATGATACATTGATACGATTTCGTACCAAAATGTGTGATCCTTGTGTATTTGCGTGAGTATACGTGAATACATTGACGTAAAGCAATTGATTCTATATGACATGCCAATCTTATTACCAAACTTTACACCCTTGGTTTCCCTTCACCTTTGAATTCCTGGTTGCACTCCTATTTATACAATCGTCGTCAACGTGTTTGCCTTCATGGTTTTCCCAGCAGATGGACTCCAGTTACGTCTGGTGTCCCCCAAGGATTTGTACTTGGACCTTTACTCTTTAATATCTTCATGTGTAATCTCCCTGCAATTATAATTTTTGAAAATACCAGCAATGCTGATGATTTCAAACTTTTTGCTCCCTCCTTTCGGTCCGAAGCTCTCCTACGTGACCTCAATAAAGTGGCGGGCCGGTCTTCAGCAAACGATCTACGACTAAATGCTGATAAATACGTTGTGATGAATTTTGGTCACAGTAACCTCTGCAATTCCCACCACATTCGACAGAAAATAATCTCTCCTAAGACCCAACATCATAATCTTGGAATTATTGTCGATAATTCTCTTAAGTTTCACCATCACGCCGTTTTCATCACAAACAAAGCTGCCAGAAAGCCCATTATATTCTGAAATCTTTTTCTAGTCTTAACTGTTAACTTTTTGTTATCCGTTTTAAAACCATTTTCCGACCTGGTCCTGAAATACTGTTCCCAAGTCGCAAGACATTGTTACGACTCTTTCTTTTCCCGCATTAAGGCCAGCAAGAGTGACATTGTTACAGTTTATCAATAATCAGGGAAAATATACATCAGCACAAGATACAAAAAGGTGCCCTCATTTGTATAACCAGAAAGAAAACTAGACCGCCACAACGGGGCAATAGTACGGAGGTAGGGAATGCAGTGCAGAAATGGAGGGAAGGAAAGTTCTCTCCACAGGATGACTGGCTGGTTCGACTTCTACTGCCAAAAAGACTTCGGTACCACAGCGCATGCTTTTAGTATGTTCAGCAAGAATTTCTTAGACATCAGCTTCATGGATGGGGCGTTGGTCTCAGTGCAGGGATGGTCTTGTGCATGAGGCTATTTCACGGCGGTTCTATGGCTAGTTCAATTTATGCCGCTAAGAATGACTTGGGTACCAAATTTCGTGGTCTTTGCTGGATCTACAAGAATTTGCTAGTCAAGCCTCGGGGGAAAGGGCACGCATTGGGGTGCATTGGACGGTACTACACGGTACTACTACGGCTACTTCGATATGTACTGCTAAAAATTACTAGCGTAACAAATTTTATTCTTACATCGAGAGTCACGCATTTGTAGGTCAGGGCTCTGAGACGGGCACAGGATGATGCTTGAGAGCCTTGAGGAGCATCTCGAGGGGTTTCGTAACTAGTTCAGTTTGTACAGCTAAGAACAATTTGTGTACCAAAATTAATGCTTTTTCCTAGAATTTCTTGATAAAAGTTCATGGAGGGGGCATAGGGAAGCACTGGGGGTATAGAGGGAAATTTCATTTGGGGTTTCTTGGCTGGTTAAATGTGCACTGTTAAGAATAACTTTAGTGTTACAATTCAAGCTTTTAGCAGGATCAGCAAGAATTTATTGGTCTTCAGCTTCACGGTGGCTGGGTGTGTGGGTGGAACATGTAAGAGGGGGAGCGTGTCAGGCCTTGGGCAGGGATTGAGGCTTAATAGGCCTTGGGCAGGGATTGAGGCTTAATAGGCCTTGGGAATATCTCAAAGGATCAATCTATAGCTAGTTCGGTTTGTAATGCTAAGAATGACTTGTGTACCAAAAGCAAGAATTTGTCGGTCAAGCATCAGAGCAGGGGTACAATGGGGCGCTGGTGAGCCTTGTGGGATATTTCACGGAAGTTCCATAGCTAATTCGATTTGTACTGCTAAGAATGACTGGTGTACCAAGTTTCAAACTCATAGCTCGATGTGCATGATTTTTTTGCTTAACTGCTGTACTAGTGAGGGCAAAGAGTCCCAGCAACAACAATTAAACATGCTGTGAAGGCCAATTGGTTCGACTCTTGTCATTAAAATATTTATTGCAGTGAAATAGTTATGCCACAACCCCAAATATCACATTTTGTTGGTATGTGTCAAATCTAGGGGAAACTATAGGGTTTTTAAGTTTTATGTTTCTCCAAAAAGAATAAGACAACAAGAATTTTGTAGTCTCTTTGAAACTAGCGTCCAAAAGGCTCTGGTACCTGTTAATGCCTACGCTTTAAGCTACAAAAATTGAAGTTCGGGGTCATTGGTTCGATCTCTACGTAACAGCAAAATTTACCCCAAGAAGAAGAAAAACAACAACAACAAGAATATCGTAGTCCTATTAAAATAACGTTCAAAATGCCCAAAGCCTTGTCCATACCTACGTTTTATGCTTTAAAACTTGAAAATCGGTGCACTGTTAATCTCATGGTGAGGGCAAAGAGTCCCAACAAGAAGAACAACAATGACAACAACAACACCAATGGGCCATGTCGTAGACGCCAAAAAGTTAAATTGTTGTCATTAAAATTTGTAATGCAGTGAAAGATTTACCGAATTTATTTGGTCTATGTCAATTAAGAGGGAAACTACAGGAATTATAATTGTGCAGTTTAACACGGAAGTTCATGCTGTGGCTTACAGAAGGTTCGCTATTGCTAAGAAATAGTAAGATCTATCAAATCAAACTGCAAACATCAAGGACTGCTATTGCATTTTGATTTGATTCATCTCAGTATTTTAAAATTTAATTAATAAATGTTTATCAACAAATGAGAATAGTACAGAGCTGGATACCAGAGACATCTCTTAAGCACTGCTTAGATTATGTAACGGATGTAGACGATGAAAACAGTCATAGGCAATAGTAATTTGAGTCAAGTATAAATATATTTGTGTCTGTTAAATGTTGTCTAAGCTTATTCTCTAATAAAAACACATTGGGGTAGCTAGTACACTGTGGGGAAAAGAATTCCACATCCCCCTTGCACGAGCCACGAAGTAGTGATGTCTATTATTGGTCTTTGCCCTCTTTCAATCACATTTCCATATGTGGCAAGGGATAAAATTTGTTTTGGTATGAATTAGTGGAGGACTTTCACCCTGACAAATTTCAGTACGGACCAGTTTATAACACGTACATAGGTCTATAATAAGTTTCCTGTAGTCAAGTGATTGTAGGTCCAGTTTGACCAAATGCTGAAGGTAGGTTAATTTACAACAGACAGTTAGGTATTTGGTGCATTTCCTTTGTACACTTTCAATATCCGTCATTAAATTTGAATTCCAAATGTTTGATCTGTACTCCGTAAACTTGTGGTAGGTAAGTCTTAAAAGTATTTATCAGCCATGGGGAAGCAACGGCAAATTACATACACCATTTTAAATCCTTTAGATACTATGGAGGCACAATGTTTTTAAAATTTCAAGTAGTTAGTGATTACTAAACCCAGATCTGTGGGCTTACATGTTGAATCTAAAATGTCACCCTTAAATTTATAGCTTTCGAATTTTGTATCACCAAAGTAAGTCGACGTAAGTGGCACACATGGGATTTGATAAATCTTTCAACAATTTGTTTTTATTGCTAATTAATCACTCCTTAACTCACTTTTTTATTTGACCATATCCGGTTAGCTCAGTAATCAACTGGTAATTGATTAAAAATCACACAGGTAAGGTATTGACTTGAATGCGAATATCAATGACGTGCGTATTGTGCTTCCAAATGGTTCCCCCTGGCGTTGAAGATGGCGTGCGACCCACTTCCAGTACCAGGCATACGTTTTTACTACTACTCATGTGTAATGGTGAAGAAAAAGTACAGGGGAAGGGGTTGAAATAAATGGGTTTGTGAGAGAGCAAGTTGGCTAAGTAAAACGAATGCGTCCGTTTTCAAGTTAATTTAGTGCCCTCCTATTTACGAGAGCAGAGATGCTAAAGGGAACAAGGTTAAAGAAGACGATTTTCGGGGCCGTACCTGGATCGCCTGGGCGAATGAGGGCAGGAAACTAGACGAAATGGAAACAGTTTGCTTCCCTTGGCTTGCCTAACCTGACCACTGGTGATTTGAAATGGAGCTGTGTCATTTTTTTAAATTCCATGTATGAATGTCTTCATTTACTCATTAATGTTCATCATTAAAACCCTCATGCTATCGTACCATTTCTCACAGAATTCAAAATAAAGTTTTTTTTCAGTCAGTACTAACCGACTAGGCAACCAATCATCTCCATCCAATAAGAGCGGCTCTCCTACAGGCCCCTGTAAGATAACGTCAACTAGCAGTCTTCATGGGCATCGCCTCGCAGCACAATCCCGCTATTATTTTTTAAAGAGGGGATTGAGACTTAATGCCACGTCGACCGCTAGGTCATTTGCGCCAATCTCACTCACAGTTCAGTGGTTCAGGTTGCCGCTGCACCACAGTACAGAGATGTTTAAACAAGCCGGAAATCTAGTTCTTATCATTATATCTGCACCTCCTGCACAAAGAATTAGGGTACAAAATTTGGGCTAAATCACTCTTCGTAATTTGAATTGATAAGAGATAGGAGAGGCCAAACAGATTTATGATTTTGTAAAGTATTATTTCGAAATATTTACATCTGCTATTAGCAATAAGAGTGACCAAATTTCGTCATCCATCGCTACAAACCAGTAATTCAGTGACTTAACTATTTGCAGATTCAGGATAATTAAACTGCTTGACTAAACATTCGGAAATTTTTTTTAGTATTTAGTTGTCTTTATACCTCTTTAGTATCTACTTGTCTTTATGTCTCGGGAGGAACGACCTTTTGCTGTTTTTGTTTTGAAAAATTTATCTGAATGACCGCTCCGCCGTAATCACGGACTTTATACGTGTGAAGAGGGTGCTTTTTGCTAACGGATTTGACGTACATTATTTCGCTGGCCAACTCTCACAATTCGGAATCTTTCACGATGAAGTTTAATGCCTTAAACAGTTGTCACGAACTTTTGCAGTTGATTTTGTGTAGTCATGTTTATTGTGCAATAATAATTTTCTTGTATATTTACAGTAAACTGAACCTGTTGACTAAGGGAGGAAAGGACCGATGCACCCCGTCTTCAATGAAAGAAAAATGCGTAGAAACTCGCAGATTAATGGAATAGTGTAAGCCACTAGCGCTGGCATTTGGATTAGCTAACAACCCCACTTCCTGTATTTCTAATGCCTGCACGGTTTCGCTTACATTATTCTGCAACCAACAAAAACATGCACGATATTATATGCTGTACATGGTTTTACACATATGTCAATTCGTGGCCTTAACCCCACAGAAGGGGAGGGGGGGGAAGCCATCGAGGAGTGTTTGGACTCTAAAACCGAGACTGTTGGACCCATGGTACGGAATTAGTTGGCATTACGTAGGTGAGTTTAAGTACTTATGCTATTGAGAAGTGTTTGAGGGATTTTGTTGGTTAGTTTAAGGAATTCCGTGTTGGTTTTCCTTTACTCGTCTTTTGTTATGCACTTCTATCTGTTTACGCCGTATAAAATTAACTAAATGGGTTTTCGGACCATTTTTGTATGAGAGATCATTTTGAATCATAGAGAGAGAGTAGAGGAGTCCCTTATGCGGATGGCGTGTCCTACAGCAGGCATTTGAAACCGAAATTGTTTTTTTTACACTAAATAAAATGTTATGAAAAAGGCCTACTGCGGGTATCTCAAAAGCTACCTATGGGGGAGCAAAGCCATCTGACACTTGTGTGTGCCTGGAATGAAACAAGGGCTATTCACTGTGTCCGGTTAAGCTTCCTGTGGCGCAAGGCCACCTTGTGCTTGCTGGCCTGGAACCCACTGGAAGCCCACTGTAGGCAACTCAAAGCACCCTGTGGAGCAATGGCATCCGAGTCGAAACTGCAAGTGTTTTGTTTATGTGCCATGACTGACGGGAAATGACGTAGGACGGGATATGGCAGAAGTCACGTGACCGGAACCATAAATCGGTCACGACACTTCTGCCAAGGCTGATTATCCTAGCAAGGCCTTGCTAGTTTGTCTACATGTGCCAACTTTTACCACCGCAGCACCAGTATGCTAGAATTTGTTTTTTCATTTTTCTGTAGCATTTTTTTGGGTCGAGACAAAAAAAACTATTCCAAATGTGCTCACACAAATCCTTTTTAAAGATTTAAGGGTGAAACTATGAATGAAAATTTCTTAATTTATTAAATGCACACCATTTAAAAAAGTTACCACACTATTTCAAAACGTGTTGTATTGGCAGTGGCCTATTACTTTTTTTTTTACCATGTGTTATTACATTCTGCATTATTTCGCGATAAAAGAGCTTCATTGTGGTGTATTCCGGCAAATGGTTTTGTGTTTTTCATGGTGTGCTCGGGATCGCTAGCCTGATAGATTAGGCAAAAATGTTAGCTTGGTAATCTAAGATAGAGATATCATCTTCGAACTCATGTGTTTCATGCATCAGAAAATTTGGTTGACGTTTCCTGAAAAGGGAGCTCTGGTGCGGGAAACAAACCAAATTTCCTGATAATACACACACAGACAAACAGACACAGAAAATTCAAATTTAGGCGAGTAAGAAACTTCGATCGGTTCGCTCTATCCGCCAATAACTTGTTTGGTTACGAGATTTCGTTTTTCTGGTGAAAGCTGTTATTATTCGTTCAAGGCCTGGTAAAAAATATAATTTTTTTCTCCTATAAAATTTTGCAGAAAGGAAAACGGTGTACAATTATCCTAGACTCGTTTTCGTACAAATAAAAGGTAACGGCAAAGTTTTGTTTGTAGTGTGGCCGTAGTGCAATGTTCGAAAGTTTCAAAGCTTGCTTGGCAAATGGGACTGGTTTGACACTAACCTATTGTCATCTTGAAAACATTTCTTTTAATGTACCTTGTAAGGTAATTGAAACAAATAGAAAAAAACCGTTGTAAATAATATAAATGGAAATAAAGTTGTTGGAAACTTAGGGGTCAATTCCATAAATTTGCATCCAGAGTACATTTATTAAGAACAACGCAATGTACCCACTGTCATCAGGCACATTGTGCAGGCAAAAATATTGTGTTGTTCTTAATACATGTGCCCAGGATGCAAATTTGTGGAGTTGGCTTATAATCTTCAAGTAATTTTAAAAATCAAGAAAACATCCAATTCAACACCCTTTGTAATTGGAAATACATTAGGTTTACAACTTTTTTTCTTTAATGGCCTATTTCCAATTTGTATGATTGTAAATTTTTATGATTGGAAATTGCTTCCAATTCCAATGCGTATTATTTCTGTAATGGATTATTTTCAAGTGACCTTTGTAAATTGGAATCAATTCCAATTAAAATCACGCGTAGATTGTTAGGTGTGATATAAATCACAAGAAACATAGCTGGGCGAAAGTTCCTTTCACTTTCGTTCAATGGTAACCATGTCATTTTAACACTCGGCATGTAACTGAGAAGACATTAGAATATATTACTACTATTACTATTGTAATTAATAATTTGTGTTTAATTTAAAATGTGAATTAAGAGCCTTCACTGGTGGTCAAAAGTAATAATGGATATAATTCGTAATGATAATACAAAGTCATGGGCAGATTAGTTTCCAGTTAAGCATTTTTGTTGTCCTCTTTGCCTTTATAATGGATCTTCCAAGGGTATTGCATGCAGAATCCCAACAATCAGGTAACGTCAACATTGTTAACAATAAAATCCGAAAATATGCATGGTGGCAAACACGTACATTTTGTGTGTATTTTATGCCACAATCATCACAACACCGAATAATACTTTGGACGTAGATGAAACCTTGAACATTGTTACTGTGAGTAGCAATGTTCTTGTTTTCATTTAATCTTCGAACCGTTAGGCGGTACGATTAAGTTAGCGAATGTTTTGGTGTATTGATATCACTTTTTTGAAGCGCCGAACCATTCAGAACTTGGCGGCCCCTTTTACCAGTTTTCGTTTCTGATATGATAGGTGTAATATCAGGATGTTTTGCCTTGGTTTGTAAACATAGCGGCAATTAGAAAACAATGTAATCTGTATTTGATGACGAATTTTGGTATACCTAAATGTTTGTATTGCAACCTTAAATTCTGGATTAATAATCACTTTTGACTGTTGTTATCTACCTAATTGTGATTAACCTTCATTAGCGTATAACTGTTAGGCGGGCTATGAAAATGAGGGCACACATTTCAAAATATTAATTCCGTTTTAATTATTTGTTTACTGTACTACATGTAATTTAATCTTATTTTATACCACATACCATGGAATTAATGTATTTGCATAAATACTTGCAATATATTATATGATATTATTTAATTATTATTGTATGCTACGCACAAACAAATCCGTATGAATTTCGGGCCTGCCGCAAAATCTTGTACTTGTAATAAAAACAGATTATTATTATTATTATTATTATTGTTAATTTTTTATAATATTTATGCACCAAAATTAATTGAAACTATTAATTTTTATTGTTAAATGTGTGGAACATTGTCTTTTTTTTAACATCTGACGGTTTTTTTTTTAGAATATATCATTTTTTTTATTTTGTGTTTATTTCTGCTAAACTATCGGATAGAATGTTTACGACATTTTGATTTACACAGACTTTGGTATATCTAATGACATGCATAAATAAGTGATTAATTGTGGTAATTATTTTACTGTTCATGCTAAATGAACCATTAAACATTAGATTTTCAAAATTCTGCTAACAAAATATACAGTGTTTATGGCTGGAATAAAATAAATCATAGATGCTGGTCTTATGGTCATGAAATATAGCGCGTAAATAAGAGAAGTACAGCGAATAGAGCCAACATTGTGAACTACCATGGTCTATAATTTAGGCTCTATTTTGTTGTACGTTTCTTAATCATAATTTATGTTCCTGGAAAAATGGTCCACATATAATTGAATCACACGAAAAGCACAACAAAACCAAGATTGTGACCTTGAGGACAATAATTTTGGTTCACTTCTGCTCTACGTTGATTATTATTAATTTGCAGCTAATATTTTTTATTATGAATATGTCAACTTTTTTCCATAGAAAAGTATGGAAAACACTTACTGTCAGAAAAAGAACAGCTATGCGACTATGTACTCATATAACGAAATTCTAGCTGGGAAATTTAATTCTTCACCACTCGTTACTTTTGCATAAAATGAAGTGTATAGCATTTTTTCACTCTTTCATTAGCCTAGTTATTAGGAAATAAAGAAAAATCAAAATAAACGTAATGTTACCATTTGTAACACCAGTACTAGGCGTGAGGTCAAAGTATCATTTGCCTAAAAATAATAAACATAATTTTAACAGAAACTGCGATTGTGGCACATAAGCGCATTTCTGCTTGCTTTAAATATGTATTTTTATACTGTTGTTGTTTGATTACACAGGACGGAAAGCCAATGGCTCAAAATGGGTTAAATGAATACGGATACAAACCTAATTATGTCACCTTTTCGACCTATATGTCAGGCAGTCTGACATATATAAAGTACAAAAGGCAACGTAATAGGTTTGCATCCGTGTTGTTTGATGCGCACCCAACATTAGCCATAGTGCCAGAAAGAGAGAGGGAGAATTTTGCTAGGTCAATCTCATCGAAAATTTATAGGAACTTTTACACGCCACAGTCGACATGAGCATGAGCCGTCACTTCAGCCTCCCTTGGTATTTTTGGGAAGAGGACTCTTCTCTTTTGGCACATAAGCGCATTTCTGCTTGCTTTGAATATGTATTTTTATACTGTTGTTGTTTGATTACACAGGACGGAAAGCCAATGGCTCAAAATGGGTTAAATGAATACGGATATAAACCTAATTATGTCACCTTTTCGACCTATATGTCAGACTGCCTGAGTGGGGGAATCGAACCTGCTACCTTTTAAATAAAAACGGATATAAACATATTTACGTTTTTGGCAACCCGGACCACTGCACTGTGACTGAGGTTGGCGCTAATGACCACGTTGTCGACGCGCCATTAAGCCTCAATCCCCCCCCTCTTCTCCTTCCAAAGATACCAAGGGTGGCTGAAGCCGGAATCGAACCCAGGACCTCTGCACATCAGGAAGTCATGGTAGCCATCAGACCACCTTTGCCACCATAGTATTTTTTATACTACAGATAAAGAACTTATATACGGTGAATATCATTACTGAATGTAAATTAAGACTTTATGGCGCAGGTAATGTAATATGCTATTTACGTATAGCAGGGTGCAATACGAGTAAACCTTGCAGGTCGTAGTGCACCTTGCAGGTAAAGGTTTTTTACTGCTTAAACTCTATCGAATGTTGAACATTCATGCCGTATGGCTCTTACGATTTTGAAAACATGTAGTTTTAATATTAAATTGGAAACAGCAAAAAAAAATGATTACGGCGTGGCATACTACTATAAAGCCCCTCGATTTAACCTGAAACGACTTATTGATTACTAATACTGCTAGTTTGTATACATTTGGCTTTGTGCGTGATAGGATGAGTCTATATGTTAATTAATCTGTTACTGTCCTCAACCAAGGTTTGAAAATGTGTTGCTTAATATTGCGGCTCACAATAAATTTGCAAAAGATTTTTTCCCAACTATTATAAACATAACATCATCCTGGACAAATAAATGTAACGTTTCTGCGGAAGATGAAATAAATTTTATGAATTTATATAATTATAGTTTAGTTACAATATAGTTTAAATTTTACATCCATGTTGGACATGTTCCTTGAAGAACGATTGTGGATTTTATTAATTTTTTAACCTAAAATGTTGACACAGGCACTCTAATTTGTTGCGTACTGTAGTGTAGCTCGAGGCTTTAGGAGGTATGGTCATTAAATCACTTTGTATAAAAAAATATAATATTTATAGAAAACTTCCTGTCAGTTGCAAGAGGAATGGACCGAGCAGAATTAAAGATATAAAGCCAAAGGCTCAACACGAATTAAATAAAAACCGACGCAAACCTGTTTACGTTGCGGTTTGGACTTATATGTCAGACTGCCTGATCGGGGAATCAAACTCCGACCTTTGAAACCAAAGGTAGAGGTCCTACCGCTGAGCCATACTGACCCTACCATGTCTAGCAGAACATGCCTAATTCCAACATTAAAAGATTTTTTACTCATAAATAACGAAATCAGTAGCAAATATTAGTAATAGACCATAATATAAAACTAAACGTTACCAACTTTGTGACTTCTTAGGACGACAACACGTTAGTAAGACACAATAAGCGAACAACGAAAAATTCACGTTTCATCAAGACGTCGATAATATCAAGTTTCCCGTACATGGATCAATGTATCAACATCAGTTAAACTAATACGGACGCTAACCTATTTCCATCGGCTTTTGGACTTAAATTTTGAATTAATTTATCACAAATAGAACCAATTTGCTTTCCGTCCTGTTTAATCAACATCAGCACAACAAACTGAAGAGGCCACTTGAAGTTCACTTTTCGATTCCTACTCGTCATCCATGACAGTTCATTAAGTTTCATTGATTATAATTAAAACTTACCTGTAGAGCAAGTTCGTTTACAGACACTTATATTGTAAAGCAAATATAAAGCCTAAAATAATACATTTTTCATTGTCGCTGTCAATGCTTGTTCTATCTCTATTAAGACATAATTATTTCTGAGTGGTTCCAAATACACACCTTACCTGATCTGTCTCATAGATTTATTTCATGTAGTTTCCTTACCTTCTCATTACATTGTCGTAGTTTAGAATCAACTGTTGCCCCATATCATAAAAGAATGGTAGTGTGGTGTAATAGCTTTCTGGTGGTGCTGCTATTTCTTGAATTCCTTATGGATTTTAATCATATTACATATTTTAATCTTAACAGAATAATCGCTGTACCATTACTTGCTGTATTATTACCACTTTTACCACTCGTGATTGTAGCGGATTTTTCAACGTGTTTCTTTTATAAAAATAAGGCAAAATATTTATACATTTTTATCATACAGCATGATTAATAAATGTAAAAAAAAAGGAAGATATTTTCATGGTCGCCATGCACTCTCTTAGCC